>JAGDYQ010000010.1:1011879-1092718 GCA_021962125.1 Bulinus truncatus | reverse complement strand
GGCATTAGATTGCCCATGTCTGGTTTAAACTGTTACCCTCATGTATAAAAAATGTATAATTCATTCGTATTTCCCTGATCCACTTTTAAATAATTTTTATGTCTTATTTACTTTATTTTTTTTTATATTTACAGCTCTGTCCCAGAGATGCTGATAATTATATAACTGCTGCATAAACATTCTCCTCCATTCCTAGAAAATGTCAAATCAGGTCCTGAGGCTCAAAGTCAAGCAACTGTATAAAACGGTAAAAAAAAAAGTTTCTGCCTCAAAACTATGGCATATCTTGGGCCCCTAAATAACTAAAAACATATCTCATTGGGAAGATGTCAATTGTGGCTTTTGAGGTCTTACTTGCCCAACTTAGTTTTCTGCTTATCTCAGATTTAGTGAAAGAAGAGGGCTAACCTCTTATTACTTCCCCTTGAGGAAGAGCTCATAGTCCAATAATCTAAGCTTTTTAGCTGAAGACTTTTTAAGCTTGAAAAAATAACAGGATTAGCTTATGGCAATTTTTGTGGAATAGTCAAGTTGCAACAAATTTCAAAAGATTTAGATTACTCACTTAAAAAATAATTTACAAGGTTAAAAAAAAAATTCAAATGGAAGAAACATGGCATAAAAAGAATAAAATATTACCATATACATGTATACTAGCATATGAGCCAAGTTAAGAACTATAAAATACAATACTGAAATCAGGATATTGGCTTATATGCGTATAAAACAAAATGCACACAAGGACAGACACTTATGCCAATTTACCAGCCACACATTTTCATCATTATCTGGCTCTTTATTAGGTTGTGTGTACAGATTACTAATATATATTTATACAGAGGTGTCACTTTAAAGAATTTATTGTATTCATAACTGATAAATATAATAAGTTTGAATTCACCATGGAGAAATGAT
This sequence comes from Bulinus truncatus, assembly GCA_021962125.1. Taxonomy (NCBI): domain Eukaryota; kingdom Metazoa; phylum Mollusca; class Gastropoda; family Planorbidae; genus Bulinus; species Bulinus truncatus. The sequence goes on along the minus strand of JAGDYQ010000010.1, from coordinate 1,091,803 downwards.
TTTCGAAGGCAAAAATGGCATAAAATTAAGAAAAAATACTATAAAAAAAAAACAGAAAATGTTTCCTATATATATGGTTTCCTAACTAATGACATAATAACAATCTCATGAAGTGTAATCAAACATAGATTTCTGTCTAGGCACAGTGTGATTTGCTATATCTATTATTTATAATACATGAATTCTCTTTAGAAGTGTAATCAAACATAGACTTGTGTTTCGACGTATTCTATACTCAAATGCATAGAATAAAGCGTGAGTGACATGACATATGGTTGTGTGTGCACCAATGGCCCGTAATGAAGCTAGAAGCTGTGAAGCAAACGTCATCGGTACACATTCTCGGTATATACTCTGATTTCTTAGAAAAAACATGCTCAAACGAATGCACATCACATTATCTACCGATCACCTTGGCGTCACCGCTGGCCACACCCTTGGTTACGGATTGCCATTGGTGTGCAAAACAATATGGAGTAAAATTAGACAATTGAATGATTGGCTTATATGCGGATTTTTGCAAAAACTGGCCATTTTAAAGCAGTTTTAGGGAGTCAGCTTATATGCGATGTAGGCTTGTATGCGAGTATATATGGTACTTTACTCCTCTGTGCAATACTTATGAATGCATAAATATATTTCAATTTATTGATTTTTTTGGGAATTTTTTATTTAGTTTCTGTAATTCACCTTGACTTACAGTTTTTCATTTTATTTCCTTAGCTTCTCCACTTGGGAAAAGATTATCCAAGAGGAAGTGACTATTTCCGCAAAAAACTACACGCTGTCTTTATGAAGAATAAAGATGTCAAGGATCCAAAGGAAATTGAACTTCTAATCGCAAAAGGGGAGTGCATTGTTAAAGAACTGGAATCTTTGTACATGCTAAGGAAATACAGAACACTAAAGAAAAGATACTACGACAATGAACACTGACTGCATGCTTGCTTCAATAGTTTATTGATCTTTATATAGATACTGTGACAATGAACACTGACTGCATGCTTGCTTCAATAGTTTATTGATCTTACTAAAAAATGTTTACCATTTACTATTTAAAAACAAAGATTTCGTTTAATAAGTTTAACAAAGAAAAAGTTTTTTACTAGACAGATTACATATATCACTTTATTTAAAACAAGAAGATTTAATTCAAACACTCAGTATTAAACATAGCGATTTTTAGTATGGACAATTTTTTGCTGAAATATACTTTTTTGTGCACATGTCATGGGGCTGTTCATATCTTATTAAAATGATTCATTCCAGGTTTTATTGAAGATCTCCAACAATCCAGTATTAACATCAGTTAACATATGCTGTTCATATTGATCTTGTTTATTGAAATCATTTTTAAAATTACTTCCTTTAATTATTTAAGCCTAGTGAATTCCTCTGTTGCACAATATGCTGATATTGTTATCACATTACACGTTTTTAGTATTTTAACATTTTGCTCCATCACTCTAAAATGGATCTTCATTTTCGGTCATTTTTTTTTATTTATTCTATAAAAATTCAATAAAAGCATTTAAAAAAACTGTAGGTATTTTTTTTTTTATAAGTGTGACTGAGTAACTACTTTTTTCTGTTCAAATAGTTCATCTACACCAATATAAAGAAAAAACAACTTAAGAATGTAATGTTGGACAATTAACTTTCATTGTCATATGAAGAAAGTTTTTTTTGTATTTGAGGGGGGTGAGCTCCAAAACCTGCTAAGTACAAAATTTTCAAAAAATTGAGTTATCATACTCATTAGCTTATTTCCCTATATTGGCATATATTCTGGGAGTGGTTAATAATTAATAGCGCTGATTTAAACGGTATTTAACAGTTGTTTGGAATTAACAACTCCCAGAATATATGCCAATATAGGGAAATAAGCTAATGATAACTCAATTTTTGAAAATTTTGTACTTAGCAGGTTTTGGAACTCACCCCCTCATTTGCTACCAAAAGTATTAAGTTTGTGATTCTCTTATTCTTGCATTTATCTTTTTATCATCCACTGTTATCCTCGTCTCTACTTTAAAAGATGCTACAAAATAAACAATTTTATTTTTTAATTAATTGACTCAAAATGCTTTCCGCAAATGAAATCCTGAAAAAAACAATTTTAAATAGATATTACTAAGTATTTTTTATTGATGAAATTTCGTTTTGTATATATTTCATCCATTTTCTTATGTATGTTTATGAGTTTCAATTCTGAGTCTTAACATTTTAATAAGCACTAAAGGAGTTGCTTCTCTTATTGCCGTTTCCTTTGTGCATAAGAAAAAAAAAACATCTGTGCTGCAAATAGAAGGAAATTAAATAGTTTGTGCTCAGCACAATGGTGGTACGGTTCCGTATATTAGGCCAACTAAATGAAACATCTGTGTGGCACCATTGTAAGTTAATGTGTGTGTCGCATATGCCCATACAGTTGAGCGGGAATCATGCCTGTTGGTATTCATCTCATTCACTATCCAAACAAATCCGTCTACTTTGAACAAAGATTTTCAAATGTAGGGAATGGACTACACCTTAAATATAGACCGATACAGTGGTTTACCCATTCACCCACCCTTCCCTATTGGGACTTCAAACACTAGAGAAACCCTGACCAAGAAGGTCTGGTCAAGATAAGTAAACCTTAACATTGGGATCCAATTGCGGCCTTACAGCGCACACCTGCAGTTGATGGATTGTTGCCAAGCACTTCGGGACATGTTCCAGGAAAGTGAAGCCCAGTGCGCACCGACACTGTTGGCAGCGGAGATCACTCTAACTAGAGACGTTCTTTAAGGCAATGTCAGCTGCTGGGCGACCGGCTAGATACCCCATTGAAGATGAGGCCAGTGCCAGAACAAATCCCTTTCAACCATAATACTTACCATCAGTGGCGCAACCAGGGGGGGGGGGCTTGAGCGCCCCAGACCAAATCATCATACATATTTTACTATATAAACTTTCTTTTTTCTATATGTGAGCCACACCCCCCAAGCATTTTTTTCTATATGTGAGCCCCCCCCCCACCCCAGAGCATTTTTTGCTGATTGCGCCACTGCTTACCATTCACAATGATTAACATAATTATCACGCATTCGTCATTTGAAAGTATGCACACCGGTACCCCTACACAACACATAAGTTCTTCAAAGTCTTTCTTTGAAACAAAATTGAACTGCCGCTGCGCACCCCTGCATAAAGCTTTACCCGTATCCCTTGGGGTAAGCGTACCCGCGGTTGAGGACCCACGGGTCACGTGCTGAAAGAGGTCAATTTAAATTTTATTTACTGCAGCATATTTTCGGAGTACTTGTACTCGTAGGTTGGGTAATCGTGCTTGCACGTTGTGAATTTCATTTTTTTAACCCAGTCTTGATTGCAATTTTAAACACGTAGGTACTTGTACTCTGTTAAGAATGGGTTAATAATTAGTTGGACCGGTCTTAACCCAGGCGTATGATTGTGCCGCCGTGCAACACAGTCTGTTGTTGTTATGTTCCCTACTGATCAATGTAAATCAACAATTAGGAAACAAACAATTAATCATTGAACACTATTCCGGTTAAACAAAATCAAGTTTAATTAGAAAGAAGAGCTGGCTGTCGTCATGAAAAGGGCGGGTGGCTTTTATGGCAACCGTAAGCCAGCAAAAAATAGAACAGGAAGGTCTCAAGTTATCGACAAAAAACAAAAACATATTGTCCCGTCCCCCACGTGGGACACTGACCTTTCAACTTCCAAAAAAAAAACACGTCTCGCTCCGCTGCCATCACTTACTCAACTCCTTCATACGCAGCTGACCCGTGGTCTCGAACTCGTCCATCTCCACCCACGTCTTCTCGCTCTCGCTCTCTCTCTCTCTCTCTCTCTCTCTCTCTCTCTCGTCCCCTCTCTCTCTCTCTCGTCCAGGTGCAACCTGTGGCAGCAGGAGATATTTCGCCCCCCCACACACACACACACAATTGTTGGCACACAGACAAACACACACACACACACATAATTGGGAATATACACACTGTGTGTGTCACACAGACACAGCTGGGACAGACACACCATTTGGTGACACACACACACAATTGTTAACACACACACACAATTGTTGGCACACACACACACACACGCAATTGTTGGCACACACACACAATTGTTGGCACACATACACACACACAATTGTTAACACAGACACACACACAATTGTTGGCACACACACACACACACACGATTGTTGGCACACACACACACAATTGTTGGCACACACACACACAATTGTTGGCACACATACACACACACACACACACAATTGTTAACACAGACACACACACAATTGTTGGCACACACAATTGTTGGCACACACACACACACACGATTGTTGGCACACACACACACAATTGTTGGCACACACACACACAATTGTTGGCACACATACACACACACACACAATTGTTAACACAGACACACACACAATTGTTGGCACACACAATTGTTGGCACACACACACACAATTGTTGGCACACTTACATACACACATACACAAAATTGGCGGCTCCCTCACACCCAACCTGTGACATACTCGAACTTTGGGGTTCGTACCGGGATGGTCAGTGGCATGGTCTGTATTTTGGAATATCTCTGTTAAATAGCCTGCACCTCCCTCGTGTTCATACACTTTTATATCCTGCCAGTGCCGAACCTAGGGATTAGGGGGGCCCTTGGGGGGGCTTGGTCTCTTTGGAGGCCCTGCATTTTGACATTCAACATCATAAGATAATGTACTTAATATTTAATGTGAAAAAAATCCCCCTCCCCCTCAAGCTGAGGCCGGGGGACTTTTGAATGTGGACCGTCCGTCCCCCCTCCCTAGTTATGCCTCTGTATCCTGCCTAATAAATCCCCCGTTCTTTTTTTTTTCTTAGATGAAGAGACGGGTTAGGTTTGGCTGTGGCCCCGGGCGCAAAGGAAAACATTTGGCCCTTAAAGGGATATTTCAAAAAAGAGTATAAAGTTGGGTTTTGTGGTTTATAAAGTAGGGCCGTCACAATAAGTGGTCCCCCCCCCCCGGCGTGCGCCCGCCGTTAAATCCGCCTTTTGATTGATTATATGCACATTCTTTATTCAGTTATTCACGTTTTTGAAGATTTACACCAGGCGCGCCCAAGCATGTGGTCGATGAGAGCCGAATTCAGGATTTTCTTAATATAGCTGTACCATTATCAGATGAACAAGATTTTTAGTTACATGATATAAATCATACATTGCGCATCGTCAATTTAAACATATTTATCGGAAATCCGCCATATTTGTTATTTTTTTTTCTATTATGTACCAATAATCTGTTGGTACTGCGCCATTAGAAAGGAAAAATAACACAAATGGCGTCCTCTTTTTTTTTCAGTCATTGGCAGAGGACATAGAAAAATAGCGATACAATCTCTGTATAAGATATATGTAAGGACAGTGAAAATAGATAGATAGACATAGATTAGACAGATAATTAAGTAGACAAACGAATTGCACGGACAGTGAAAATAGGTCAGGACTGATGACGCAGCAGCGTGTAGAGTTAGGTGTTAAGAAGGTAGTTAATTAGGAGGAAACGAAGGGATGAGTAGGAACAGTAGTATTGTATTGACGAAACAACAGGGGCAGGTGGGGTCATTGCCAGGGGGCCCGCATCTGTAAGGGGGCCCGGCCGCCCCGACCATGTGAATTTTTTCACGATTCATTGTTTATTAAGGGTCCGCAATGATGTCCTGCCCTGGGGCCCGTGTTGGCTCTCGGCGCCCCTGCTTGGATATAAGTGCTTTAGATCATTCAATAAAGTGATTTTGATTAATAAAACGGAGTTTGTGAATTTGCATTAGTTGTGTGGAAAGAGAGAAAAGGAAAGAAAGTAATTAAATATAAAGAAGATAAAAGAACACCATCGAGATACCTGAAACAACCATAGCCATCCCTGACAATATATATATTCTGTTGAGGAGGGGGGGGGAGGAGGAATGGTTTCAGTTACAGCCTCACTAAACTCAACTACGTTTGTCCCCGTTCTTAGATTTCTAGACATGTAAGCGAAAAAAAAAAAATCACCGAATGTAAACAAATAAATAAGAGACGGGGCTCGTGGGCGGTGTGGAAAGGGAGTGGGGAGAGGGGGGGCACCAATTTTACCTATCCGTAAAAACGAATCCTACCCGATGTTATGTAATTTGGGTGGGGATGGAGAGAGGGGGGGTAACTAAGCAGCACTCCTCTTGCACTGTTGTACATCAAGTTGGAAAAAAAAAATGAATTTAATTTGATTACATTATATAGAATCGAGAATAAAGCCTAGTCACACGTGTAGCTCCTTTTTAAAGTCAGATCAGCTTCCTCAGTTTTTGTTTTGTTGCGTTTCAGTGCATGCCTTCTAACACGCCGCCTGCTGCAGGCGCAAAAGCACTATCTCTGAAACTCTCCCCACATTAGATAAAGCGTTTCCGCCCGTAGCAGACGATGCAACTCTTGTTGGTATTCTCCCTTTAAAATGTAAAAAAAAAAATAGAATGGATCTGTGGATGCAAACAACCATGCAGTGCCGTTCGTTTAGATAGGCAAGCTAGGATCCCTTCCGGTTTGAAATCAAGTTAGTCGATGCCATCGGGGCCCCGACTATTTCCTCGAGTACCACAGACCCCCCCCCTACCTCCTCCCCATCCTTTCTCCCAAATATCAGAAAATGTTTACCTAGGACCATAAAAAACGTATGAGCGGCTCTACAGACATGCTAACCTCTTCTAGGGGTTTCTCGCATAGAGCGTGCAGACACTATTTATGGATAATATCAATGTAAATAAATCCAGCTTAGATGTTTTTTTTTTTCACATTATCTAGTTCCAGTGGCGTCACTGGGGGGGGGTGTGGACCGCACCGGGTGACACCCTCACAAAATGCAAAATATTTAGTTTTAGGCCTATATTCTTATTTTGTAATTTAAAATAATTCAAAGCCGTATTTAATTTTTAAAAATAAATAAAAATATCTCCGATTATTAACAGCAAATGACTTTATAAGGCTTCGAAAAAAATTAATGCCAAATATAAAAATATCTCCGATTATTAACAGACACTGCGTACTTTTTATTATTACTTATTTTAATGAAATTATTGGTATACTTGCACTGACCTATAAATATCAATTATTTATTCTTCTATTGTCGTTGTAAATTTTGCTAAGAATGCTGTATGTCTACGGGGTGTCATGAGAGGGGTGACACCATGAGTTACCGCACCGGGTGACACCAACCTTAGTGACGCCACCGTCTAGTTCATGGTGTCATTCCTAAAGTTGTTTCTTTCAAGGCAGTTCTTGATGAGAACCATTTTATTTGTGATCATAAAGAATAATATATGGGGGGGGGGGGAAGGGGGGGGGAAGGGTGTCACGCGGAAAAGAAACTTATGAATTTTGGTGGTCAGTGTGGTCTGAAATGTTTCTCCACTGCTGATGTGGATGAGTTTAATATATTTAGGCAAGTGAGTATTCTCGACACAGAGTTTACACAAAACTGCATGCGACGCGTAAAGGGTTACGGAACAGCGCAATATTTATTGAGCCGATTTCTGCCTGGGACCTGACAGACTTCTACTTCCTTTGGCTCTACAGCCCATTTAGGGCCCTGGCCTGCCATACTACTTTTCTCCACTTTTTCCGATCTAAGCCTCACACTGAGGTCCTCACAGACTGAACTCCTCACAGTGACCGTGTTTCTCAACCGGTGGTACGCATACCCTTAGGAGTACGGGGGAAAAGGTTATGCCCCGGGGTACGCCTCGACATATACTTTTTCGTTTAAAACAAACAAAAGAGTTTGAAGAAGGTCGCCGGATTGCTGCGTGATTCTTCACCAAACCACGTGACCCAAGTATCGCATTAGAGAGGTCAGCACATTCCGTTATGAAAAATAAAAGCGCATTTATTCCTCGAACTTACGTGTGAGATGTAACCGCGGACATAATTTCTAGGAGCGACCGATATGCCCTTTTACCGATAGTCCGATACCGATATTTTTCCCCAGCATTTTTACCGATACCAATACCGATCCGATTATCGGTCGCTCCCTAATAATTTCGCACCCTTTGGGGGGTACTGTCGCGTAAAAAAAATTTGAGATCCGCTGCTCTAGGAGTAGTAAAGCCCCCGCATCATAGGCGGGAACCTTTGTCGGGTGACATAGGCGTGGACATGAGCTGTCCGTGTAACCGTGTAATCTAAATACCACCTTTTTGTAGGAGCATTACAGCCTCCCTTCCCCTTTTAGGAAGCGGAGACTGTGGCAATAGCTGTAGTCGCAGAGGTGGTTTTACGAAAGGGAGGGGAGGGCAATGCGCGGTGCCATAGGCAAATCTCGAGAGAGTGAGGGAATGCGCAGGGCCCCCGGGCAATTTCGTATTTTATAGCTAGGTGATAAGAGAGCTCTCTGACAAGCAAGCCCACCCCCCCTCAAGGCGGCGGTCCTGGGGTGATCGCCTAAATGGCTATTCTATAGGCCCCCTTCTGCTAATAGCCAGTGCCTTTAAATCCCTTTACTTCCGTTTCGGCTTTTTCGACACACATCCATATAACTGAACTCATTTCTCTTAATGTTGCCCACTTATCTTTTGATGTTGTTTCTTTTCACTTAACTATGGTATCTCTCTTTTAGGCCAATTAGAATTTGATTTCAATGGACTCCATGCACTTAAGTTTAAATCGATGCAACAAAAAAAAATACAACAAACAAACCAGAAAGTAATATTGACTTTGAAATCGTGCATAAAATGTTTCGCATGATCACGACTAATTAGACATACACAATCATTATGGTCCACTAATTATTTCTCTGAGACATGGTTTGAACTTTCTAAACGATCCGGTAATCGCTTTTACGCATCAAGAATACCCGGGATCGATTCAATCTAATTAAATGTTTGGTGAAAAAATTGGCATTTTAACTGACAAAGGCCGTCCTAATTATATTGGTATGTACTTGTCAACTCTAGTTCCTACTTTTTTTTGTATTAATCTTCGCCAAATATAAATATGTTTTTTTTTCTCCCGTTGAATGCTGTGAAATTGTCCGTTAAATTGTCCGTAATCTGTGCTCAGTTTATTGGAAACGACACTAAATACCGATCCTAGCTTTAATTTTCTCCTCTGTTCAATGAAGTGTAGCATTGTCTGAAGGAGGAATCGCGGTTGGTACTAATAACGGAAGTAGTCACGTCAACCGCTTTTAGGGTTGATTGCAAACCATAGTAGATATTTTACAACACTTAATAATTATATCTACTCCTTACCCGACCATAAAAAAAAAGACTGTCAGATAATTGCTTTCACATTTTATCACTTTAAAAAAAAAGTAATCGAAAAATTATAAAAATTATAAATGGAGTGAATGCGTTTAAGTAAAATGACTGCCAGAAGTGGGTTACAGATATAGACCTATATATAAAGCATCATATTTCCAGGTAGGCTATTTAGTATTCTTGACAGTTTCTAAGTGCAATGATTTCAAGAGTGGGCCATGGCAATGCAACTGTCACTGAGGCATATGCCAACCTTAGCGTCCAGTTCTTGACCACTGGGTCCACCGTGGCGGAAGATGACGGAGGGTTGGTCAGTGACGATACGCGGATGATATTCCAGGTTAGTCCCTTACCGTCTTCATCATTTAACCCTTAAATAATTCATTCGTTGAAAGGACCTCATGAACAATATGGACATGTTCATAGTTGAGCCGGCCGGTGGTCGGACTTTTCGACCCCAGACAGTTCGACCCCATCACTTCGACCCCGCGACACTTCGACCACAGGACAGTTCGACCCCGCGACAATTCGACCCCTCGACACTTCGACCACAGGACAGTTGGACCCCCCCGGACTATCCGACCCCTGTCAACCTATTTTAAAAGTGTTTGAATCATTATTTCTGTGCATGTTTATTAACTTTGTTCAAATTATGTATATAAATTGTTTAAAATATTATTTTTATTTTTAACCTTGTTTAAATATGTGCATGATTGTTTAAATATAGCCTATGTTTAATTATTTTAAAAAATGTTTTAATTGTTTAAATATGAGTATAACCCTTTGTAATAGTCCGGGGTCGAAGTGTCGCGGGGTCGAAGTGGCGGGGTCGAACTGTCAGGGGTCGAAAAGTCGTGGAACCGAGCCGGTTGGTGGGAGGGGGGGTTAGAGAGGGGCAATACTGGTTCTGCATTTGGGTATCTAATTTAACATTCACCAATTCATGCCGATAGCTATAGTCATAAAATCAAGACAGTGTAAATAAATGTTTACCTCTTGACCCAACGTAATGTTACAAAAGCTAGACATAGGCGTGCCTTAGACAAGCGGAAGTTATCTTTCAATGGATGTAATTCGTGTACATCATTTATTACCAGTGCGTTAGCTTTCTTAATTATTTTTTTTTCCATTTCTACATTTGGTTTCCAAAAACTTCATCATAAATTAAATTCATTTTTCAACGGCTGTTTTTTTTTTTTTACGAAATCGATTATCAATTATCATGTGTAGCACTGTTCGCAACAGCTCACTTAGCAGTGAATCAAATTCAATAGCAATTTACATGTATGATTAGACAAATAAAACTGTCGCCTTGTTGCTTCTACAGATAGTCAACTTTGCCACGGTCTGTCAGGCCATCGACGTCTTTGGGACCGTCACCAACGTCATCAACGCCATCATCTTCGCCAGGCTCGGCTTCAACGACTCGGTCAACGTCAGCCTGTTCGGGCTGGCTATCTCGGACCTGGGCTGCCTGGTGACGCTGATATGGCTCAACACCTGCTTCAACCCGCTCTTCAACCAGTCCGACATCCCGTTTGAGGCCGTGGAGGTCCAGTACCTGACCGCGGGCTGGCCCCACGTCAGCTTCACCCGGGTGACCAGCTGGATCACCGCATTCATCACCCTGGAGCGCTGCCTGTGCATCACCATCCCGCTGAAGGTCAAGCTCATTATCACCCCGAGGCGCGTCGCCGCGGTCGTCATGGTGATATTCTTCGTCATGGTCGTCTGCACGCTTCCGGTTTACTACTGTAACCAGTTCGGGTGGAAGTTCTATCCCAACAAAAACAGGACCCTGATCGGGCTGGTGTTCACCCATGACAGGGAGTCCATCGAGAGGGTCCTCTTCACCATCAACAGCGTCATCATCCCTTTCTCCGCCTTTGTCGCCGTAATCATATGTACCGTCATCCTTGTCGTCAAGCTGAAGGAAAAAACTAAATGGCGACAATCGTCCACAGCGGCGGGAAAAGCAGACAACGTTTCCGGTAGGGATCAGAAAGTTGCCCGGATGATAGTCATGGTGTCTGCGCTTTTCATCGCCTGCTTCACTCCGATGACAATCTTCTTCGTCGGGATGATTGTAGTGCCAGAGCTCTCCATAACGGGGAAGTACAGAAATATCTTTTTCATCATATCGTCTTTTTCTTTCATACTAGAATCGACGAATTCGTCTTTGAATATTTTCATTTACTATTCGATGAGTAGCAAATATAAAGCCATGTTTAATCGAATGTTTCGCGTAGGAAGTCAGGCTATTGATGGAAAAGAAGAACTGTAACTACGGACACACTGAACAACATAATTTATAAAACGTGCCTACATCTGAATTAAGTAGTTCGCAAGTTAATAATTTATTCCTCAATCGTAAATGATTCAGTTAAAAAACAGTCTCAACAACAACAATGAAACGATTTGTCAGCAATACATCTTGAATAAAACCAGCCCCGTAGCGTGAAAATTCTACAGCAGGAGCCAGACATTCTACAGCAGGGGCCAGGCAGGAGCAGAAAATAAATGTTACTAAGTAGAGCAAACAAGCAGAGGGGGCAGACAAAATGAAGGATAGGCCCGACCCCCCCCCTGCCCCCCCCCAAACACGCTACGGGCCTGAATAAAACCCATTTACATTAACTGGGCTACAATGCTACACTAATACAACTCAAGTTTATCTTAATTACAAAGTCGTGTGCACTACACAAATCTAACCCAAATAATATAGTAGAAGGCAATATGGTGACTAGGCACTGCCATCGTCATATTTTCGAAGGCAACGGACTAGGCGTCCCAGTTTACACGGGGCACGCCCCCATTTTACACGGGACTCATCCTTCACTAGCATCATTTGTCTCGGAATAGTCAGGAAATGCCCCAGAATGGTAAGGCAGGAAATGCCTCGTCCTATTACGTTTTCTGACAAAACTGCGAACATTTTCTTACGCCTATTCTTATTCCAAGTCATACTTTTTTTTGTTTATCCATAATGACTTCAGAGTCATACCATTAATCGTACGTATTTTATTGTGCTATTCTTAGCGTTGTAAAATGGTACCGGTAATTGAAAATACAATTTCAATAAAAAGCAGAAAATGATCTTTTTTTTTAAGTTAACAGAACAAAGTCGTTATTTTTTACACATTTTATTTTTTTTTCCACTTAAAATTTCAACTCGTTAGGTACGTAAAACTTTTACACATTTTTTTTTACAACAAACTATTTATTACGATTCATTCGTTGATCCTTCATATTTCTCTCATGTTATCTGCTGTGCCATTTTTTCTTTTCTTTTTCTTTCAATTATTGTTTGTAGTTTACTAGGTTACCAATACTCCCCCTCCCCCCTCCTCCCCAATCGTCCCAGGTTTACCTCCGAACAATCTGGTCACTGTGCACCAATAAAACCCAGCAACACTATTAATACAGCCCAAAAGCATCAATACTAATCTACTAAATTTGGTACAGTCAGAGGCGGGGACTTTGTTCAGTGGAGGTACAGAAGAAAATATTGGGGCCCCTTGTAAAAAAAAAGAGACACAGAAAAGGGTTTTAGTTTGGGCTCTGAGGGGACAAGGCACCCCCCGGGCGCGCGCGATTTTAAATCCGCCTCTGGGGCCCGGTTGACAATTATGGTTTCCGTTATAATCCAGCTACAATATTGGTATCAATTAAGTTGGTAAAGCAAACATGTCACGTGACACGACCTAAGGGAGGAAAAAAAACGCCCACCTCGAACAAATAAACATAGAAGTCACATGACAGATTCGACGCTTATCTCGTACATTAAAAAAAAAACAACTAATACTATGAGTAATAGGCTTTTCTATACGTATACGCTGGAGGTTCGTACGAAACCCACATTACGATATTCTGAACACACATTACGATATTCTGAACACACATTACGATATTCTGAACACACATTACGATATTCTGTTATCTTTGGTATGTACTGTTACATAAAGCAAAATCACAGCAGCCCGGTGTTCAACGTGGATTGTTGACTTTTGAAATAAAGTGAGATTAAATTCCCCCCCTGAATTTTTTCGTGTACATTCTTTTTTCTTATGCCTTTAAATTATAATCTCTAATTCTGGTAATATTGTATCAAACGCCTACATTTGTGTATAGGCATACCGACAGTTTAAGAGGTAGACAGACAGACAGACAGACGTAGAGAAAAAACAACGAGAGAAAAAAAAATCATTTGATTTAGAGAGTGTGGATCTAGTGTGTTTGTGAGAGAAAGGAATAGAGATTGGTTGACAAGAATGTTTAACATGTCTCTGTTCAACCTGTGAAGTCCCTGTAAAGGTGAGATGTTTATCTCTTAGATCCTATAAACCACATTGGGTATGTTTTTTTGGTGGCTCCCTTCTTTCATCCCCCACCATAACTTTCACCAGGATCTGAAAAATTTCAGGTCGACAGTCGAGCGCTTTTACCACACGACCATCCGCCCCCCCTTCTCTCGGTTTAATAGCATCGATCATTGAACTGATGTACGGGGCCATACAATAATGTACATGTAACATCAATATAATATACTGATTCTGATCTGCGTGCCTTGTAAATATTAAAATGCAGGTAACAACTCAGTGACACGAAGTTCTTTTCATGCATAGTAAAACTAGACAACCGCATAGACCCGTAGCGTGAGGGGAGGCCAGGGGGGGGGCCGCCCCCCCTCCCTGCGTTTTGTCTGGCTCCCTCTGCTTGTTTGCTCTACTTAGTAAAATTTATTTCCTGCCCCCCCCTGCTATTGCCTGGCCCCTGCTGTAGAATTTTCACGCTACGGGGCTGCAACCACCTAAGCCCCCACCCCCAAATGCCAAAAGGGCCCCTTACAGTATTAATTTCTATTAAATATGGTGCTAAGAGGGCCCCAAACGTACTTTTGACTAGGGCCCCGAAAATACCTAATAACACCTCTGCATGTCGGGCTGTAGTTTTGGTATTTATGAGACGGACATTCATGTCCCCCGCCTTAGCAGCTACGATATACGGTGGCTAGCTATGTTAGCAAGATCTGTAATCATGCGTCCAACGTCATAATTACCCCGTCCCTTCCTAGAAGTGGCGTAACCGTGATAGAACGGAGGGGGGGGGGGCGGTCAGCCCTGGGCGGCTCTTAATGGCCACCAACATGAGGCGGCATTTTCACTTCTTTAGTACTTTTTGACTGGGGAATGGTAGACGGACATCGGACCACGTGAGTATTTTGTGGTATGACAAAGGGGCAGCATTCAACAAGAACAATAATAACAACAAACAAGAGGTTTTTGTTTAAGTCTCAGGTCAGTGGAGCGTGTAGGCTTATGGTAACATAAACGGAAGACAGTCTAGCCTGCCTTGAGTGTTTACCAATGACACGGTGTGTGAATACGTTTAGTTTTTTTTTTTTTGGACAATGACTATACCTTAACAAAATAAAACAACAACACATAACAGAGAGTATTGTCGGAATGAGGCCTGGTGTGGGACATCTATGAACTACTGTGACCTGTTGGTTCATGACGAACATAGGGTAAGAAAAGGAAGCTGATTCTTAGCTGATGACCTGTCCAAAACATAAGTAATGGCACTTCTACGCAAACAATTTATTAACCATGATTAAAGGTTTGTATTTATATAATATAAATATACCTTTACAATTTCATAAATAAAATTACACTTTTTAACTTTTTTTTTTAAATACATTTTTCAAGCTCAATGACTTTCAGTGTTTAGGATACAACTTTTTATTTGGTTGGTTCATTTTTACATCGACCTCTGGGTTCTTTTGGTTTGGTTGATATTCTTTTTTTTTTTAGCTGGAATATCATTATTTTTAACAATTTGATACACAATAGTTCCTACTTGTTAGCATAGCAGTGTCCGATTTAAGAAGAAACCAGTGCCAGGGATGGAAAATTTCTGCAGAGCCGGGGATAAATGTCTATGATTTCATCCCCGACTGGGATATATTAGCTAAAGCAGAGCCGGGGATGACATGTATCAGTGCCGGGGATATCACCGGCATCCCCTGCGGTAAATCGAGCCTGCTTGTTGGACAACTTTAGTGGGGCCTATTATTTAATTATTGTGATTTTGGCATTATGTCCACAAAACAAATACAAAAATGTACGCCTTCCCGTTGAATGCTCTCCCATTGTAACATCATTAAACTAGTGACTGCATTTATTTCGCTGTGTACTCTCAAAGCTAAAGTTTAGCTAAATTATTCTATTTTTTCCCCCCATATTGTTAACAATATGCCCACTTGTGTTACTATTTGTTTCAGTTTATGGGAAAGTGAGTTAAAATAATTCATGCTCTTGATTCAACACTTTCAAATGGATTCATCTCATGCTCTTGATTTAATTCTTTTCAATAGATTCACGCTTTTTGATTTACTACTTTTATATTGATGCATGCTTTTGATTTGACACTTTTCCTTTATGTGCACAAATTTGACTCAAGTCACCATTTATTTTCATTAGTTTTTCTTGTTTTTTTTTTTTGCACTTAGTCTAATCATTGGCGGAGCTAATAGGAGGCGTGAAGTAGGGGCCATGCCAATAGCAGGGAGGGGGGTCACGCTACGGGCATGGTCTGAGGCAAGGACTTTTTTTTTTATATATGAAAAAAGAAAATTTTAAAAACAAACACAAAAGTAGGGAGAAAAAGGGGGGGGGGGGCACGGGGCGCCATCTGTCCCAAAAAATTTTTTGAGAGAAGGGGGAAACGGGGGCAAAAACCTGTGGCAAAAACTGTTGGAGAGGGTTGGTAAAAGGAAGGGGTGTGGGGGAAAATTTTTTTCCATTTTCTGGAGACACCCGAGAAAGGAAAGTTCTCATTTTTTCCAATGCCAAGCCCTCGGAAAGAAAGTTGTTTGTGTTGTGTGTGCAGTTTGAGTTGAAGATATAATGTTAGGATGTGGGGGAAGATGATAATAGGGGGGGTTGTGGTGATGGGGGGGGGGATTCCTCATCCACTCCTCGTGGAGCCGTTGACCTATAACGCCCCTCATCTCCTCCTCACCCCGAGGGACACCCACACATATATCTCTGCGCCGCCAGATCTACAAGTGGGCAGGCAAGCACCACACACGTTTACATTGGGGGGTCCGGAATACCATTGCAGAACAAGCCAACAAGACTTTAGATGCCCATCGACAGTGATAATAATTTTTTTAAGAGCTTCCTCAAACCTTCTACGGGAGACCCCCCCCCCCTCCACCCTCACCAAGTGACGCTGCTAACATCTGATGTAGCGAAATAGCGAGTAAACACTACAGCGATAAGCCACTAGCTTCATAAATGAAAAGGTAAAACGGTGAGAAAAAAAACGGGGACAAAAAAGTTACACAAGTAAATAATCAATAAACGTTAAGAGACGAAAACATCAAACCACATATATATATATACAATTACAATGTCCGGTTTAGATTTGAAATAATTGTAATATTTCGGTGAATACATTGACATTTAAGGCCCCTTAGCTTTAATATTAAGCCACGCACAGGAAGCCTGGTGATGTTTTGGGTCCACGACATCAGTCCCAACAATTTGTACTATAGTCTGATTTCCCCCCACCCCCGAATTACTTTAGTTTTCTCAGATTTGAATCAATGGTTATTGTGAGATAAAATATTTTTTTGAATATCTATTTTCTAATCAGGGGCATACTGTTTGTCTTTGAATGAGTGAATGGAGCGTGTCACTTTTATAACTAGAGCAAAGCACACTGTGCTTTCCCTTGCTTTGTAGGCCAACAATACATTCATTCGCATTTGAGCGAAAAGAATTTTGATCAGCAAAGCAATAGTATATACTTCAACCAGTTACATTTTTTGTATTAAACTGTCGTACTGGATTAGACAGTTTTATATAGACTCAGATTATCATTTAAAGTAATTAATTTAAACTTTTTTTTAAAATACATATTAACCATTTTCTCGATTGTGATTAGCCCTTAGTTCTGGGGGCAGGGTGAGTTATACTTCGATTTTTAAATGATTTATTGGTTATTAGTAATGATGTCTGTTAACAACATCGACAAATTAATTTTGTGTTTCCAGCCGAATGAGTATCGCAAATTTCATTTATATTATTTAATTACAATTCCTGTAAAAAAATATTAAATTTAACTAAATAAACCTTAAATCTTATTCGTTTTAAATACTCGATAATGTTTCTACCTTGTCTAGAAGATTACCATATCAAACCAAAAAAGTACCAAAAAAAAAAAACATAACCCGGAACAGTTATCGATTATTTTGTTAGACTATAATATACACACATGTGAACGCAGTCTGTGCACTGATAAGATGTCATAACTGTTACTATAAATGAAACACGTTGTTAAATGATTGATTTTTTATTGATATGTAGGACTACACAATTGATTATAGCAGTACTATTAATAGTAAACGACTTAACTGGTATTATAATAATAAGCTGATCTTAAATTTTTTAATTGATCATTTATTGAATATGATTGAATGATTAGAATTATGTTTGCAATTGCATACAACAGAATTTTGTAAGACAGACAGTAAACTGTTCTTAATTCTTTTAAAAAAAATCCATTTGATGGTGATACTAGCTAATGAATACTAGAAAACCTATCATTTGGGTTGTGAAAAGTCGTTTATATCTATGGAAAAAGTAGGCAACAGCTAAGTGGAACCGAAAAAGTCTTTTTAAAGTGGGCTAGGCCTACATATCGCAAAAGTTTGAGACCCACTGACCTAGAAAATAGGCTAAATACTTCTTTATCAACAGTAGGCCAGAGCTCTTTACTGTTAAAAAATTACATCTTTTATCAATTAGAAAACTTGTGTTGTTGCAATGGGTATGTCTATTAAGCTCAATCAAACAACATTATGAAATAGCGTCAACAAAAACTTAGAAGAGAAATCCATGCATTCCAATAGAGTTAACTTTAAATGGCCTGATATCTGTTTACAACCTAGTTCACACCACACTGTCGGCACTGTATCCTTATTTAAATAGTACATATTATTAATTTATTATGCAATCATTCAACATTGCAGCAATGCTACTGCCACGTACTGTGAACTGTGGTAAAAATTGTATAAAACTAAAACTAGTATGGATGAATAGATCTTGCAGATCTTTAAATAGTATATATTATGCAATACAGCAATCCAATACTACTTCTACATTATTTTTATAATAGGCAGAAAGTTAAATTAAATGCTAATAGTGATACATCTCTCTTGCAGGTTCTGTTAATTTTTATTGGTTTGAAGCATCATGGGAGAAAAATGAGTTCTGGTGGTATCAGAGGGGACATCATTATAGTCATACATTTTTTCATTCCTATAATAACATTCATTTCAACGTAAGTAGTGATTTAGAAAAAAATTTTAAAAGCGATTTAAAAAAACATTGGTTGAGAAAAATTATAATGTTTTCTTTTTAGTCATTCAGTATATATCAAAATTTATGAGTGGTTATAGGCAATCACATGATAACTATTATATTATAAGGACTTGCTGGTTTACACAAGACAAGTCCATGATGAACAATAGTAAGTAATGGCAGGTTGCTGTTAATAGCTACCAGAATTTAACAAAAGTATAGGCACCCAGTATAATAAGTGTGATCTGATGGTGATTTGTAAAAATTTAATATTTGAATTGCAGCGCATTTAATAACTTTTCTTTTGTGTTGTATATTATTTTAATGTAATATATTTTTTTCAACTCAAAAGGCCAAAGGCTATTGCTTGTCAAGTTGTCCTAGGCTAGTATGTCCCTTGTCTATTAAATTATTTATTTCGAGTCAAACTATCATCCTTAGTGTCCGATCTTCAACCCCCTATGAAAGCTCAGGTTTTTGTGAAGTCCACTAAGTTAAAATTTGTACTGGCACATGGATATAGTAGTGGAAGTAAAGGCAGCTGGGCATTGTGCTAGTATTCCCCAATTATTTTATGGCTTTAAATGAACTGTGTGGGCTTTAGGGGAATATGATCATTTTACATTTTAGATATAACCATACATAATTTACTAAGTTAAAAAAAAGACAGTTTCTCTCTTATCTTAAAAAGTCTGTTTGTTTTTTAAGAAATTTCCTTTTCATATAATTGATTATCTCAATATTTTTTTTTCCTTTCATACAGATACTTCATAGCTACTTCTCTAAATCATGTTGAGAAAATATTTCCATACATTAGGTAAAGATATAGGAGCAAAAACAAACTTAATAAGTAGGCTATAAATATTTAAAAAAAAAAGCTTTATTTTTAACTTTTTTTTTTTTTTTACACAGTGCTACTGGAGACTACAGCCCAGAGAGCTGCCTATTTAGTATACTCCTTGCTATATATTCCATTACAAGTAAGTCAGTTCTAATATTTTAATTTAGAAGTAAAATAAATATTTCCAGAACACTTCTTAATTTTAAAAAAGTTTTTTTTTTTGTGATTTTAGGCTATAAAGTTTTGGGATTAAAATGATTATGCTTGAAAATATTTCAGCATTTGTGTGTGTCTACACTCGGTGGAGAATAATTGCCAATCGTAGCTTAAGTGGCAGAGCAGTACCCAGAATGAACAATGTAGCTATGTTTTGTGGTTTTTGTGCTGCCTTTGGTGTGTTAATAGTAGCCTGCTTTCAGGTTAGAGCCTTTACATTGAAGTCATTATAAAATTTATTAGTTAACATTTACAATACAAAAATTCAGTTTTTGATTGCTTAGGGCTTGATTTTAAAAATAGTTAAATACCAACTGGTATTTAGATACTACAAATTAATAATGCTTGTTATTTTATTTTATATTCTAAAAACAAAAACCAAATTTTTGGCTTATATGGTCTAATGTCTAACAAAGAGTTTGAAAAGATATTAGTTTTTTTGTGTGTGAAATCTTATGTTTATTTCAAAGATAGTATAAACTGTATTATGCACTGTATTTTTCTTGTCTTGGACAATTAGTTTAATGCTTTAAATATTTAGTTGTTAAAAGATTATGAAATGTGGCCTTTTTTATCATAATAATATTTTTTTTTTTAATTCTGTTAAAAATATACAAATTCTTATATTTCAGGAAAAAAATGTTCTAATTGTTCATTTGGTGGGTGCTGGCATGATATTTTTGTTTGGTGCTATTTACCTATGGCTACAGACTATCATTTCTTACATGCTTCCATTCATCAAAGGCTCTTTTATACTTATGTGTCACTTTAGACTGTTGATGGCAATTTTAAGTACAGGATGTGCAATATCAAGTAAGTTCATTAAATGACCAACTTTTTTTTTTATTTTATACATTTATCATAATAGAATAGTTGTTGTTAGTTTTCAGGTCTCTCATTTTAGACATTTGACATGTTATAATTATTAGTGTTTACAATTATGCATTGCCTAATTAATTTTTGCTTCTGATTGTTAATGTCACATAATGTAGATCAATTCAATTGATAACTACAGTTACTCATTGAGTCATATGTTTAGTAGAGTAATCTCATTGTTAAACTAAATGTCTTAAAAAAAATTTAAAATTTTAGTATAAAGAATAATGGTGTATGATGAAATTAGTTATGAACATGACTTTGTCGACTCTTTGCCTTCATTTTTAGGTTTAACAGTTTTTGTGAGGTACAGACATATTCATTTAAGCATTTTAAGAAATTTTTATTAATTATGTTTATAAAGCATAAAAAAAAGGAAAAGGAGGGGCGAAAAAGTAAAGGCAGATTTTATCTTCATCAAAGCCATAAGTCTAATGAGTGTTTTAATAATAAAGAAAAAATATATGAATTGATGCTTTTCTTTTTAAACTGTCTAGACCATTTTGTGTCATAATTATTTTTAGTCAACCTAGAAAACAGCACATAAGGAGATGTACTGCATAACTTTAAATTTGCTTTATTTTATTACATAATATTTGTATCTTTTCTTTAATGTCTTAATTTCTTCCATCAGCTGCTGTTTTTGGTGTGTTGGCGTATTTTGGTAAAGATAAAAACAATAACTGGAGGATAGATGAGGTTAATTTATTTATTTCATAAAACATAATTTGTATCTACATTCTGTGATATTTAAGGTTCTGCAATTAGTGATTCTTTTTGCAGTTGTCTTTGAATGTTTAATGATATTGCTACCATTTTTTTACATTTGCGCTCACTCGTTGCACATTTTTTTTTATAAAATAATATAAGCATCAACTTCTTTTCTGCAGGAAAAACAATCTGAATTTCACATCTCATCAACATCACTGGAATGGGCTCTTGTGGGGCTTTTATGCTTCTACTTTCTGACCTTTGTGACTGAGTTCAAGCATGTTAGAATAGGCATGCCTGTTATCCATACAGAACCCTCTCACAGTGGATTCAACCACACAGAACTTAATGCTATAAATGAAGGAAGTAATAAGCTTTAACACTGAAATCAAGTATAACAAAAAATACTTTATTTACTTTAATATTTAGGGATATGTTCTATAATTTTCTCAAGTTATTTAAAACCACATCACTTCTTTATCATGTAAAAAATAGAGACAGGACTATATATGAAGTGTTGCCAGACTAGCCTAACTCACTTATGAGTTAGGCTACTATGGCTCTAAACGCTGTAAATAGTAAAGTAACCAAAGTTCCCTTATACCTTGGAGAAGATGAAATGTTTCTGTAGCCATGGCATAATAAGGGGCAGTGTGGTTAAGCACATCCCGAATCCTTTTTATAAATTAATCTTTATTTATGCAAGAATCATTTTAAGTAATACTAGCCTAAACAAAGATGTGGGTCAGGTTTGTGACTTCTTTGTTTAAAATATGAACAAAAAAATCAGAAGACTATTGCTGTAGTATAATTGGTTCAATCAGCACTCCAATATATACACATTTATTACTGAAACTTGGGTATCTAATTTAAAATGTATTATTTTGATGTGTATGCTTTTATTGAACTATATCAAAAGGTTTTTCATCTTGATAGTGGTTCCTTTGAGTGCTTTGTATGTGTACTTTTAAGATACTTGTTAATTTTTTAAAAGTGGAATTGTATTTATGAAAATGCCTTCAACATTTACAGAAGTTGTCATTTCGATTTACATTTATCACATACCATAGTGCTTTCTGATATTAAGAAACCTTTAAGGTATTTTATATCAATTACAATTACCATAATAATGTGATACATTTTCAAATTTGTAATTTTGCCACTCGCAAAGTAAATTTGCCATGTAAATGTTTTTCAGCAATTGTTACTATTTTTTAATATGATGTAATGTTATATGATTTGAATGTTAATGATTATTCATTATTTAAATCCTGTTGTTGATCCAACACTAATGTTTATTTTTTTAGACAAAGTTTTGTGCCAAATAAAGTTCAGTTACTTTTGCCAATTTTTCCATTTATAGATTATGTATATTTTGGGTTATCACATAAAGGGCATAACTGGTAAAGAAAGCAGGATCTATGTTGCCAATGTGCCCTAAGTTTTCTTAGGGCACAATGACAAAAAACAAAAATTGTTGCTTAGATTGTTTCGTCATAGGTTTAATTCTGAAACAATAACTTCTGTCTCTAGCGTTTAATTTAAGTTACTCTTTTATATCAATTATATTACAATATGTTGCTGTATGTTCATTTTGTAATAATTTAATTGTTTTGCATATTTTATGAACTTAATAATACTGAAATAAATATGCAGGATTAAAGGTAGGCCTGCACAAACACTGAAATTTTTGCACAGAATTTTCGGTAATACAATTTCAGACAGGTGGAAGCTTACCTTAAATCTATACATTTTTTGAAACTAGTAGCATGATAAAAATTGAAATAAATTTGAATAGTTTGACATACTGAAAATGTTATGAAAGGAAGTATACAATGTTTTTTTTAATGTCATGTTTACACTTATTTTTCTATGTCTTTGATTTAACAAATACACCACTATATCTTGAACAAACGTAAAATGTAAATAATTTGAAGTTGAATTTTTTCATTCTAAAAAAAGACAATCTTTTAAATACTGTTTTACTTTTATCTTTTCTGAAAGTTTATTTTTTGAGGGTAAGAAATTTTTACATAAGACATTGAAAATAAAAAAACAGTTATTAACTGTAAGTTTTATTGTTAAAAATATATTTTAAGCAAATATTTTTACAATCTTTTAAATGATATTGTTCACTAATTTAAAAAAATCGAATGAATAAATTATTAAGGTATAAAGTAAAGACTATTTTGTTCAATATTTTTCCCCCAAGTGTTTCATGTCTTAGCTTCATGTTAATTGTAAATAAAATAAATGACAGAATAGGTACCATTTCGAGACTTTTGTTTAAACTTTTAAATATATAATCATAATTCTTAATTATTTAAAGAACCTGAAAATTTTTATTTATATCTTTCAGATGTAGGGATACTGGTCTTCTCAGAGGTGGGGGGCAAACAAGAAATAGCAATTTTCCTAAATGTTCTAAAAGGAGCTATGAATGATTCCTGAATATAAATGATGCTACATTATCTAATGGTATTTGCCAGAAAGACAAGAAAGATAGTGGCATTGGAGGGGGGGAAGCTAGGGTCACCGCCCTATTCTGTGCGCCTGAGGGGGCCCATCGATTGATCTTTTTTACTATCTTATATGCATTAAAAGCTTAACTATGATTTTTGCTTCAGGCACAGCCAACCCCTCTTCATTAATGTCACTTCTGGTAGAACTAACTAGGAAGGCTGAAATTGAGAACTTAATATCCTTTCTCATTGATAATAATGGGGGCCCATATGCAGAAATAGATTTATTTCTAAACATTGATAATTACACAGATACATACTATAATGCCGTGGTTCTCAATTATCAATGTGTGTGGGTCGTAAGCTTATTAGAAGTGGGCTAAATATTTTAATACATTTTCTTGCTTTACTTATGGGTCGCATAAAAACAAACAAATAAAAAAGTCAG
Organism: Bulinus truncatus; assembly: GCA_021962125.1. Classification (NCBI taxonomy): domain Eukaryota; kingdom Metazoa; phylum Mollusca; class Gastropoda; family Planorbidae; genus Bulinus; species Bulinus truncatus. The sequence goes on along the minus strand of JAGDYQ010000010.1, from coordinate 1,067,561 downwards.
TACTACTGCTATAATAAATTTTTATATTTACAATGGTTAAAATATTGGACAAATTAGGCTTTATTATGGTTTCTGGAGGAATGTAATAGTCTGCACCCCACTCCTCGAGCCTAATTATGCCTTGCATCAGATAAGGAATTTCTGGTGCCCCTTAACTTAAGGCTTAAGACTTAACAATGACTCTTCTGGCTCCCTTCTTCTCCAATTTCACAGTAAAAAAATAAAAACATTGTATTTGAAAAGTAACGGGGCCTACCATGGATTGGTAAGACATTTTAGAGTTGGCAGCATTTGCATCCAATTTCCGTTTATATTCGGAACTGGCGCCGGTAACTTGCGCATAAATTTCCCATGTGCAGCACGACTCTTTCTTAAAATGGCTGATCCAATGGAGGTAAGACGAACTTTAGCTATTGAATAACGTGCTATTATACATGTTATTTTACAAATTTAGTTACTGTTTTAACATTGTATTTCGGTCAAATGTCCAACATTCTTATAATAATTTGTTTAAATGAAGGCGGTTTTTAAAAAATTTCATTTCGAAAGCTTTTAACTTCGTATTAGCAGGCACAAAGAATTGAAAAGAAGCATGCAATATTTACTCTTTAAGTATTTAAAAAGTATGCATGCTTCTGTTTGACTATAGTTATTTGCTTAGTTACAGTAACTGTTTATGACACTTAAAATAGTTTCTTACATGGCAGGTTGATCTTTAATTTAAATGCTTTTTAGAATAGCTACAGCTACACTTGGTTTTTAATTTTTTTTTTAAGGGACGGGCTACGCTTACGTCAAGACGTAATTCATATTTTTTTCCGGATTACGTCAATAGATATTTCTCCACACCCTAACACTGTCCCTAACCCTAACCTTATCCCTAACCCTTTTTGTTTACGCAGTGGCCACGGTAACATCAAGACGTAATTCGTATTTTTTTTTTCCGGATTACGTCAATAGATATTTCTCCACACCCTAATACTGCCCCTAACCCTATCCCTTATGCTAACCCTAATATAATTGCTGGTACCTGAAAAAAAATGAGAAATAATAGAATGGCGCTTGACGTAATCGTAGCCACTGCGTTTTTTTAAATAAATGAATGAGGTAATGAAAGTTTACAATAAATGCTCAAGGAGTTTAGCTTTTTGAAACGACTAAAGCATTTACTGACATTATGTATTTTATGTTGAGTACGATTGTTATTAAAGAAATCACATAATTGTTACCAAGAACCTGCAGCATAGCCTAGTATATGTTTTTAAAAATTTCATTACTTTTTTTGTGTCAGATGCTTTGTGAATTCTATCTAAAATCAAAATTATAGACAAAAGATAAGTATTTTGGTACTCATGGGCATACGACTGCCTCCTCCTCCCTCTTAGGCTTTCTATTTCCTTCGAGCTTCTTCAGTCTTAGAATTCAATCCACACATTGTCATGTCTTGATTCTTCTTGTGGCTAATAGTGATCAATAGCTTCATTGAGTGATGTTGCCAAACAAGGGGTATTAATCCCATCTAACAGTTGAAATACTTCAAGTGTTCATTAAAATAATAAACTGTCTGCAGGTTTTCCTTAGCTAATTGATTTGCTTCAGACAATTTGTCTTTTGAAAACCACCCATTTTACAGCGAAATGTATGGTAATAAAGTTCCTTTACCCCAAATGGGCCTTCGGGCATCTGTTTCTATAACCTCTGCATATTGTGTGGTTAGCACAACATCCAGCCACCTTTTCTTCCCAGTCAGGTATCTATTTAAAGCAGGGTGGACTTGTGGGACAACTTTAAAACACATTTCACCTGGAAAAATTCCTATGGTTCTCACTGGGGATCGAACCTAGGACTCTCAGGTTGACAGTCAAGTATCTACCCCACTCGGCCACCCGTCCCATGTATGTTAATAAGCTTACTTAAAAAATAAACAAACAACCATCTATCTCATAACAGTGTGAAGAAATTAGGTACATACTGGGATTCAAGAATCGTGTGCTTTAGATCTAATTACAATTGATTTTTAACACTTTCAGCTATTCTGGCAAATTTTTTTTTTGCTGCAAGGTGCTTATGATGCATAACATAACTAGATGTCTTGATGACAAACATTTGAACCTGCAAAACAATTCAAGAATTAATTCGTCATGTATGCTGCAATGTCTAACCCCAAATTTTTCGTGCAGGCCATAGGTCCTTGTTGGGTTCTTAAATTTTACAATATGGGCTGGACCAACAGCAGTTGGGTGGAGTTGACAAAAATGTATAATAAATGTACAAGTCATGGTATCAAATAAGGGGGGGGGGGGTTAGGATCAGAGTGCTAGTTGGATTCTAACAGTCTGACCAAAATTGAAATTACAAGAAGACAATGTTTTTTGTCAAAGAGAGAATACAGCTATGCACTAGCCATATAAAATTCATGGAATCTAACGTAGAAATTACAAATAAACATCTAATTCTTTAAATTTTTTTATTTAGTCTGTTCCAACCAGCAGCAGCTGTGATATCAACACCAATGCCCAGGATGCTACCAGTGACACAGATAAGATCAATGGGCATGTAGCACCAGAAGACATGACATCTAAGGATTACTACTTTGATTCTTATGCACATTTTGGCATTCATGAGGTAAGTTAGCTTTGAGATTTTGCCTAAAAAGTAATGAAAGTTTAGTTATTCGACTAGAATTTTAAAGAGATGTGTGGACAAAAACATATGGTAACAAGTATTCTAAATTTATTCAAAATATATGAATCATACATTACCATTCATATCATGACCTGAGTATAGAAACATTTTAAGACCATTTTATATGCTTTGAATTGTTTCGATACATAGCCATTTTTTTAAATCTTTACAAAATTGAATATATTACAAAAATAATTTATTTAGTTTTGAAAAAAAAGAAGTAATAAATGCACTGCTGATGTGATACATTTGTGTTTCAGGAGATGCTGAAAGATGAAGTTCGCACTTTAACCTATAGAAATTCCATGTATTATAATAAACATCTATTCAAAGATAAAGTTGTGTTAGATGTAGGTTGTGGAACAGGAATTCTTTGCATGTTTGCTGCTAAAGCTGGGGCACGACGTGTCATCGGGGTGAGATAATCATCTGTTAAATATTTTAAAACCATTCAGATAACCCCTTTTTTTTGTCAGAAAATTGTATCTACATAGGAATATTTCACCATAATACTAATCATTTTGAGATTCTTATATCTTAAGAGGATTGAATGTTAGAAATTTTTTCTCTTTATGGCAGATTGAGTGTTCAAGTATAATTGATTATGCTGAGAAGATCATAGCATCTAACAGATTAGAAAATGGTATCTATCGCTGAATTTTCATTTTTTGGGACAAATCATTTATTTATGTTTTGGCTTTTTTTTAATGTGCCTAACCTAACCATAACTTGAATACTTGGTTTTTTTTCAGTGATTTCTCTGGTCCGTGGGAAAGTTGAGGAAGTTACCCTCCCTGCTGATATTGATAAGGTTGACATCATAATCTCAGAGTGGATGGGTTATTGTCTATTTTACGAGTCCATGCTCAACACAGTCATCTTTGCAAGAGATAAGTGGCTGGTATGCTTGATTTCTCCTTATTAGTTCATTGTATTTGTTAATGAATAAAGCATTCTTTAAAATTTGAAATTACATTTCTGTTGATGATATGTCTACGTTGATACTATAACTATTGCATGTTTTAAGGGCAATACCAGAATATCAGCTATCTTAGCTTTTCACATAATGTTTTCATCATTTCAGGCTCCTGATGGACTTATCTTTCCTGACAGAGCTACTTTGTATGTTACTGCCATTGAAGACAGACAATACAAAGATGAAAAAATAAACTGTACGTTTTTTATTATATTAATGTTATGGTTAATGTAGCAGTTGTTTTCTTTATACAGATTTATTGTAATTTACCAAGATAATTTTTGCTGACTATCCATGTATCACCAATAATTAAAGTGCTGTTGTGAATTTTTTCAGGGTGGGACAGTGTTTATGGATTTGATATGAGCTGTATAAGAGATGTTGCTATAAGGGAGCCCCTTGTTGATGTTGTTGATCCAAAACAAGTTGTTACCAATTCTTTCTTGGTCAAGGTGAGTTTTTTTAGTTAACTTGCAAAATGTTTGCTTCAATTTTGTAAAAATTATAATGAAACTACTTAAATGTTTTAAACTCATTGCTCATACAGTTGACTTAAAATATTTTTTTTTAGGAAGTTGATATCTACACCATCAAGGAGGGAGATATTGCATTTACTGCTCCGTTTCGTTTAACCTGTCGTCGCAATGACTATTTGCATGCTTTGGTTACTTTTTTCAACATTGAATTCACCAAGTGTCACAAACGCACTGGATTCTCCACATGTTAGTAATTTTACAATTTTGAAAGAAATTATAAGGTCATTTGTTTTGTGGGGTATCCTGCGTATTAGTGAGGGATTAAGGTATATAGAAAAACTATGTTCACACCAGTTTTCAGGAAATAATTTTCTTTTTCGTATTAAATATTTTTCTTTTAAATCTACGATCAATTTTTGTCTCTGAAAATTTTTAGTTAATTGATCATTAGTTATTTTAATGAATTCTTAAAATATGACACCCTTAAAGTGGATGGGGCCCCGAAATTGAGTTAGGAGACAGGAAGTGAAATTTGGTAGATTAAGTGTTAACTACATGCAATAACAAATGAAGATAAATGCACATTAGATAACATGCACAGTGCAGCTCCAGTGAAACTACACTTTGTTGTATCTGGTCGTTCTAACCTGTGTATATTAAATTACTGTCTCTATCCTGGGTGAAAACCTTGAGTTGGAATAGACTAGTGACATAGAATCATTTCAGTATATTTACATATTTTGTCAATTTACTGTTACATCCATTATCCTTCACGGGATTAATTTTTTTGGCTAAGATTTTTTTTTAATTTGGTTTTTCTGCCATTGCCAGTTTCAAAATTATTTTAAATAGGTTTGTCTGGTGTCCAAAGTGACGATACATTTATATAAATGAAATTATACACAATTCTAGATCATGGGATTTTCAAACAAATTTGACTTTTAGACTAGTGATTTTTTTAAAAGTCTGATTACCCATTAGAATTTTAATGTTAAAAGAATGAAAGATATAGAAAGCATTACCAAGAATAAAGAATATGCATGTTGCAAATATTATTTCTAGGAATGATTTATATTACTGATACTTTTAATCATTGAGAAATTTACAACTTTTTGTGGACCAACATGTTAAATAACTTAAGCTAAATACATTTAATAAAATTGGGATGCGTTAACAAGTACTTGAGAACATTTATCTAATACAACTTAATCATAGAGGCTGGTTTCTTTGTAAGCCTTTGAATTGAGTTTTAGCGTTATTAATGCACAATAAAAGTTGATAAATGGTCAAGTTAGGCTGTTTTTAACAAGTACATATATCATTTTCTTTTTTTTTTTTCACTTTAATAATTTGGTTATGTTCCTTAGCCCCAGATGCACCTTACACACATTGGAAGCAAACAGTGTTTTATTTGGGTGACAACGATCTGACAATTAAGAAAGGAGAAGAGGTTGACGGTGTCATCACAATGACGCCTAACAAACAGAACAATGTAGGTTTTTATAAAGTTTAAACCAGCTGTATTCAGCCAGTACTTTGCAAAATTGTTAGTCACGAAAAATTAATTAAATATTCTAAAAAAAATAGTCTATTTTGATTGTGCAGTTTCTATGATGCCTATATATCAGTATCAATCACATGCATTTTATTTGTTTCGTATTTCTACAAATATATATACAAAATACTAAGCTATGGCAATAAAATAGGGATCAAAAATACTATTTCCTGTTTAAATTATTAATCATAGGTTGCTTGCCTGCATCTCGACTCTATAAAAGTTTTTAAAAAAGCTCAACTGTTTTCAATAGCTTCTATAGTTATAAATATGAGACGTCAAAGTCTAAAGTATTAAAAAGTAATAATTTTTTTTTAGTGTCCAAGGAAAACAGTTGCATAAATCAAAAACTCTCAGCTGTGTTCATTATGGCAAATTTGTTATTAATTTTTAAAAGTTGATTTAGTATTAAAATTTAATATCTATATATAAAGTTACCAGCTATCAAATTATTTAATTTTTAATCAAATAGTGCTTTAATTTCGTTTTCAAATTACACAGTAAGACTATGCTGCTAAGATTAAGACTTGCTCTAAATGTAAGTTCTAATTAATTGGGCAACAACTTTCTGCTGAAAGTTCAATGATGTGGCTAAATGGTTACGCAGCTGGATGCCTAGGTTTGAATCCCTCACCAGGATAATTTAAAAAAAATAATATAGCAACAACTGATTCGTTTTTCAATTTCCTTCATAACAAAAAATATACCTTTAACTTGAACTATAGTCTATCTCTATGCAAAGTTTTTGCAGGGTACAGCTAGTGAGTTAGTCATAAATTTAAAAGATGTTATAGTGTTGGCTTGAACCTGATAACTAATAAAAATGCAGGGCACTGAGTGTTATACTGCTTGACTAAATAGTTGAATGATCAACATTTCATTCTTTTATTGGGGAACTACCAAAAATACAACAATGCTGTCCTTTTTTTAAATAATGATTAGGTCAAACCACAGGCTACATATAATTTGTACTTTGCTAAAAATTCTTAAAATTCATCCAGTACAATTGAGAAAAACGTGGATTAAGTTGCTGATGATTCTTTCTCTGCTATTGACTTAATTCATACCCCACTTAACCCTTTCCTGTTTTTCCATCCCTTAATATTTTTATCAACATTTTTTTCCTAAAGCATACTTTTTAGTATTGTGACTGTTGTGTTCTCGTTATGCATCGTTTGCTTCAAATCTCCCATATTGTATAAATGTGCTTATTTTCCTTTTATCTTGTTCTTCCAACAGAGAGATCTGGACTTCACAGTCAGCATTGATTTTCATGGAGAATTGTCAGAAGCCTCTTGCAGTCTCAATTACAAAATGAGATAAAAGATGATCCCATTGACTTCTATATTTCCAGATAGTTGGCATTTTAAAAAAAAAACAAAGTTGAGTACATGTTAGGATGTATGACATTCCCCCACCCTTAACTAATTATTATATTATTTTGTACAAATGAAAATCTCTTACATAATGGATTTTGTTAAATTTGCCCCCTTCCAATGGTTGTATGATAGGTACTTTAATATCTGAATGAATTATGCAGCAAAAATGCCATTGATATAAACACTATGAACTGCCACCATCTGGACTAGCTGTTGATTTTGTATAGGTTTTGTCAGTTATTTTTAGTGAAATATTGAATTATTCTTTTTATAATTATTCACATACAAGTTTGAACAGTACTCCGATAAGTTGAATTTTTTTTTTTTTTTGCAGTTTAAAAGGCTATTGGTGTTAATAGTTAATTTTTACTTGCTTTTTTCAGCAATCATCTTGATCTGTAATTTTCTTAATCAAGCCATTCTTTTATGTTTCATCTCTCAGAGTTTTATAAATGTCATTTATTTTAGAACAAAAATTTTAAAATGCTTTTTTTTGTTGTGAAAATTAAAGGGCCAAATTTATTTTTAAGTCATTAGTTGTGAAGAAATAAACTTAATTCACTATTTAATGTTGTATAACTGTCAAAACAAATTTTTTGTGTTCACAAAAAAGCATGATTTTTATTGGCTTAAATTTGATGCTGTTGTTTATGCATCTTCATGAGTCTCGTACCATTGAAACAATTTGACATTTAATTCATGCCATGTTTTGTTGCATACGCATCATCATTAAACATTTGTTAATAAATGATTTATGGTGTTTTGTTTTTATTTGCCTTAAGATGGACTATAATTGACATTTAGAGGTTTTTTTCTAGCCTGTTGGACATGCCTTGGAGTTTACATACTTTATCATAGGATGTATGTGAAAATGTCTTAATATGGAGGCCTTGGGGTGTTTTATTTGAATTATTGCTTGTCATATGTGAACAAACATCACTGGTTTTGAATAGTATTTAATCTTTGATGACTTGAAAAACTGGTAAAATTGAACTAAATTAATTGCTGGTTTCTTGTCTACAGTTGGTGAGAAGGCATTTAGTCCCAGGTGTGAAGCACAGTAAATTTTATATTAGATAATTTATCTATATAGCTTCACCATGATTAGAAGTGTCATTCACTTGTTAGGTGAATAAAGCTTAAAAAAAATGGATTAAAAACAAATGAACATTTTACAAATCAAAATATCTTTCCACTGAATTTGTTTTAGACAAATTGGATACACCCATTTTCAAGGGCCACCAAAGTGAAGTAATATTGATTAAGATGGTATTAATGTTGGATCTGTATTTATAGTGGTCTGTTCGTATAAGTTCAAAACCTAACATTATCGTTTCAGTGGTATAGTCAAGAGTGTCATGTGACTAGTTGACTAGTCAAATCTGCTATTGCCAGATGCAGAAGTGCATTTTATTTAAGAATGGGCTTCAGATGACCAGGCAAAATCCAACATTAAATATGTATCTTTTTTATTTTCTTCAAAGGTTCCAATATTTAGTTCTACGCCTGTGGCCTCAACCAGGATGGCGTCCCCCACCCCCTTCCCCCAAATTAATTCTAAAAATTAAATTATATTATAAAATATACTTCTTTATCATTGCGGTCCAATTTTTTCTTATATAAAACTCTCCGCACCCCCCCCCCCCCTCAAACAATTCTGGCTACGGCCTTGCCTCAACAGATAGCCACTTGTCATATCTACTCACTGGGCACGGCATCCGCGTGTAGAGTGTCAAATGTCATGTTCCTAACTTACCATCCAAGGAAAACAAATGCTGTAGTGGGAGAAAACAGAAAAAGCTTTTTAATTAATAAAAAAATCTCTATTTGTGTGTATGTATTAAAACGTCAATGTCTTTCAATTTTTAATATTTATTTTTTTCTTAAAAGGTAATTTATTTTACTTGTTAATGAGATGATGTAATTCTTGAGATGGAAAATAGGTAAGTATATGAATTATGATATTGACTGACAGTATCAGTGATTTTTTTTTTAATTTGAGTTATCGGAGATTTCCTGAAAAAAAAAATCAAAACCTAAAAATAACTTTACGCTCCACTCAATAGGTGGCGCTCAGTTATAAATGGTTGTGGTAGTGAGTGCATATAAACATTGAGACGCAAATCATTATATAGGACAAATAAAGAAATCCAGATTTTTTTCACCAGCAGATTTGCATGAGAAAGGAATATAATCGCAAACACTGTAAGCTTTAATTGTGTTAATTTAGCTTTAGTCACATTGGTAAATAATATAAATTTGGATTTTATGATGGGTAATGTCTTATCAACTATTATGAACAGTGTAACAGATTCTAAGGGTGGAGTGAGAAATTGTTCTGAATATATTGCTGAGCTTTCGAGTACCGCAGTAATAAGTTGTGCGAGCAGCTCAAAGCCATTGAATATCTGAGTGAAAGTAGTTTATCTGAAATGCCCCTTATTATTGAGACATTTTCATTGATTTTAAGACATTTAGCTTAAGTCATTATTATGTGCTTTGTATCAGTGTTTCTGAAGTTAGTTTCACTAAGTTAGTTTCACTAAGTCGACTAAGTAACAAGTGTCAGCAACAAGTAAAATAAAGCCTTATTATTGTTTTTTTTTGTAGTGATTAGCATGCTACAATTAGCCAGGTAAATTATCAGAACACTGGCACTAGCATTAGTCATGCTATGGACACTGTTTTGAAAATCCATACTGTATTTAAAGTGAAATGATACACACAAGATTCAAATGATTATGGCTAGAGACAAAAAAATATCATTTCAATTACTAATACTAATGTTATGAGACACAGTTGTGGTACCTGGGGTGGACTCTGAAAACGCCACTCCATCCTGTGACTAAAAGTATTTATTTGGTAAAAAGCCATCTATGCTGGGAAAGCAAGTTATGCCCTGGGAATACCACCAATGTTCCCTCTAAGCTGAGCGCGTGAGCAATCGCTCACACAAATTCAGAGCATCCCTCATACTATGCGGATGATCGCTCACTCCGAAGGACGACATCACTTAAATCGCTCACAAATTTTGGCCTCAAAACAAAATGTCGCTCAGAGACAAAAGTTTTTGCTCACTTCATATCACACCTTAGAGGCAACATTGAATACCACCCCTACATAATTAAGCCACTGGATTTTAAATTCATCTTCTATGAGAGCTACAGATTAACAATAGTGGGAAATATATTCAGTAACTATTGAAAATTTACAAACTATTTATGAGAACCACTAGAATGCAAACTCATCACCAAAAGTATCAATAGAGATTGTTAAGAAGTGTTAGTTTTATTCTTATAAAAGCAGTAATCCTTCTTTTTTCATTCATTTTAAATCCAATACCCTGGTATATACATATATATATATTGGCTAATTGGATAATCTTCTTGATGTGATTGAATTGTATGACTTATAGATCATGGTACATCTTTTCAAAATGGCAATACATTTTACTGCAAGTTTTGTAAGGTAGCTGGTAAACTAGAACATCTTAACATTATCTAAATCAGTGGTACTCAGCCTTTTTTGTGAATGTACTTATTTTTATAATGGAATATGCTTACCTTTCTAGTGCGATAATGAGTCATGCAGCAAACTGGCGACTTTCTTCTATCTATTGGTTGTTTTAAACGAAAACTATGTCGCTCTGTTGTACCCTTGCATAACCTTTCCCCTACCCCTCTGGGTATGCGTTCTACGGGTTGAGAACTGCGAATCTAAATTCATTAGTATATTGATACGTTTGTTATCTTTCTGATCTTTAAAGTTCAATAAAGACATAAATGATAGCTGTGTGATTGCCTTATTATATATGTTATCAAAAAACTTTTTATCATGTACATAAGTAGGGCAGAACATTTCCTAGGCAGAGGTGAATTGGGCAACTTCCCAGGACCTTCTGTATTACAAATCAACATCAACTCTATTTTTTTTTTTTTTACACATTAGTCTATCTAAAACATTCATATGATTATAATTGAGGTAATAAGTTAAAACAGTTGTTTTTGCCTATGCCCAATACCTGACAACTAAGAAGGGTGATAGGTACAGGTGGTAATGCCCATTGAGTGACTCTGGCGATGCTGTGAGCTCAGTCATGGTGGTGTTGGATGTGGGTTTGAATTGCACCATTGCACTTGTTAGTTCAGGCTCAGATATGACGATGTTTTAGATAATGAACGACAAAACTATCATCATAGTAGGTAACCATTTTGAGTTGGGATAAGGATAAATAACATCTTATCTCATCCTTACAGCCATGATTGCCATTATTAAAGGTCACTTATGGGGGCTTTCAACCACAGCAGCCCACCCCAGGTCCTGCACTTGATGATATTTAGCCTATAACTCCTGCTCTGCACTAATCACTCCCCTATTGCCCTGCCGTCTCTGCCATAATGAATGATGACTTTTGTATATAGTTCTATCGAGAGGTTTTGTATATAAGGTTAGGTCTATCGAGAGGTTTTGTATATAGTTCTATCGAGAGGTTTTGTATATAAGGTTAGGCCTATCGAGAGGTTTTGTAAATAAGGTTAGGTCTATCGAGAGGTTTTGTATATAGTTCTATAGAGAGGTTTTGTACAGAAATTTAATGATAACTATGCTTGGTTTATATTGGACTTGATTGAAAGGACTGAAAAGTTGGTTTTAGATCAGTAAGTTACACATCAATCATGCCTAGCCAAGACATATGAAACTAATTATTGAAAGGTCTTAACTCTGTGTAGCAATAAAAACTGGCAAGAAATTTTTTTTTTTATTTTTAAAAGGTCTTTTACTGATTGTTATTTTAGTCAGCATTTACATTTCATTTTACTGGGATTGTAAATTAAACTTAAAATTACATCATTTTTTTTATTGTATGTTTCCTCAAGATAATTTTACCTTAACCATTGTCTACACTTTTGTCGTTGAAGAAAACCATAGGGAAAACCATACGAAAGTATTATTTTGTCTGTCATATCGTTACAAAAAAAAAGGCCCCTCTTCTAGCCTTTGACAAGAGGCCCCATGATAGTGATATGCTAAATGTAAATTGCGGGCCCCTGCCAGGCGCGGGACCCAGTTTGGAGCAATCGGTCAAATCGGCTTAAGGCTGTCAATGCTCGTAGTGCACCCTTTCCTATCCAGTTTGATGCCATCAGGTACTTTTGCTGAGGACCCCTTCCCCCCCTCCCTCCACCAAGTATCTCTAAAACTCTTCTGCTCACCAAACCCAAGGACTTCTCTGTAGGCCTATTTATAAATGCACAGTTACATAATTTCATGGTTCGAGGGGGGGGGGAGGGTGTAATATCATGTTGTTAGACTTGTATGTTTGCAGCACTCAGCTTAACGGTGCTGTCGTTTGTTATAGACACTCTGACGCCTGCATTTTGGAACAGTTCCAGGAGGACAAGATAACCGATATCGCCCTTGCCTGTTTGTCTGTCTGTTTGTGTGTGGGTGGGGTACAAGTTCATCATCATTTCGCCGCCGATGATTTATCGCCACCCCCATCCACCCTCACCCACGGGCGACAGTTTATTGTATCCCAGGCTGCAGTGTTTGTTTTTTAAATCAGCCGGCAATGCGATCCATTAGCAGCATCTCTGTAGGGTTCGTTTGTTTACATTGTTGTGGGCTATTCTCCAGTGTGCGCTCATGTTATAAGTTTTAAAATTAAATCCTGCATATTGTTGACCTTTATAAAAAAAAAATAGTAACTCGCTCAGGGGACGGGGAAGGGGGGGGGCACACAATCTAGCTACGGTTATGCTATAAAGCGATTTTAAATGTTGTCACTGCAACGGTTCATTAGACACACATACACACACACTCACATATTCATATTACATGCAGGTCGCCGGTATTGTTGGACAGTAGCAACGTGACGGACAGGAATAGTCCAAAAGCGACCGTTGAACTGGATGAAAGATTTTTAGAATATTTATCAACGAAGCCATATTAGAAGATGTGCAACGTCTGCATCAAACGTCCGTGTAGAAGTGTGAGCTGACGAGTGTTACCGACAATTAAATTAATCGTTGTATCCAGAGACAGCTTTTATTCAAATCCGCAAATGTGAATTAGCTCCCCTTTTAAATGGAATATTTCTAGGCCAAAGCTTTGTCAAGGCCGCCGACGGCAAACCGGAATGCCCCCCCCCCTCCCAACCCAACTTTCCTCTACCTTTCTCCCACTCGTCGACCCCCACCCCCGCTTTTTTTTAAAATAAAGAAATAATTATCTTTCATGGTCATAGGCTAGACGTGCGTATTGAAATGTTTCAATGAATCATGTACTTGTACTAGTATTGCGTAATCGGTTACAAACTTACGCTCAGGAAGGTAATACCGCTTGTTAATTATTATTATTTTTTTAAAATTATTATGTCTGCATTGCAGTTTACAGTTTAGGTAAATTCCTACCACATGCAACCGCGTCTGTTTCTTCCCGTAGTTTTACACCCCCCCCACCCATTCTCTCGACTACACCCCCCCCCTTTCCACCACCATCTGTTGCTATTCGTTTCGAGCATTTGCTGCCTGTTGAGCTGTGCACCTAACTTACACGACTCTTTTACACCATTCCGCTACAACACCGGGCAAGGTGGCATTCTTTTCTTAATGAGGTTATACATTTTTTTATTTACATTATATATCAGCTTATCGTTGTTTTGTTTGTGTGTGTGTGTGTTTGACATTCTTGTAAAACAGACATTGTAGTTTCATTGTTCTAGTTATGTAAGTCTACTCCACTGCCCAGACGCATGTGACGTCTAGTTCTCTTGTGGGGGTCTGCTGCACAATTTACGTGACTTTTTCTTTGCTTATAGTTAAAGGAAATTCTGAAATTACGACTCAAAGCTGACTGCTGGAACTACTGACACATGCCGGTACCACCATCATTTAGTATTTTAAGCACTTACCCATATATTAAGCGTAGCTGTCAATGTTAAAGTCTTGTAATATGTCTATGGACTATGGTTATAGTATTCCGTCCGCCAGTTGTTGTTTTTTTTTCAGGTAGAACCTGGTAGATGATGGCAGCTGTCTTGAACGACTGTGTATATGCCTGTAAGGGGGAGGAGGGAGCACATTTCTTTGTGTGTGTGTGTGTGTGTATGCGCGCGCGCACGTGTGTTTTGTCTATATATAGCATGCTCTGCCCATTCATCTCGCCGGCTCTGAAAACGCCTTTTAATTTACGGAATGAATTCGTTGATCTATTTACGTCGTATGAGCCGCTTGCATTGTATAAGAGTACAAGAATCTATTTGTAAAAAGTATCTATCACTAGGTCTATCTAAAAAAAATAATAATAAAAATAGAAAGTCATTGTCGATGTGATCAGAATTCTGTTTTTTTTTATGTAATAATAATAAAAAAAAGTTCAGTTCCCATTTTAAGCTCCAAGGCATATGATGGTCTTAGAATTCATCCGTTTCAGTAATCACGGCATACTGAGGGATTGTGTGGTTAGCACAACGCCCAGCCGCCTTTACTTTCCCCCCCAAACTTAAAGTCAGGTGACCCATTTAAAAGCTGGGTCGACCTGGGAGGGAGGGGGAGGGGCTATCACCAGGGCCTGAGGCTCGAGCCCGGGAACCCCCTCAGCGGCGCGACCACACGTCACCATACGCTGTAGCCAATTAAAAAAAACAAACAAACAAACAACAACGTTTTAGCGAACAAATGTAAAGAAATAATACCCCCCCCCCCCTCCACACACAACAACTGATTCAGTTGGAATGAACTAAAATCAATAAAAGCCACCACATGCTCCCAAAAGAGCCGCATTAGGCCACCACCACCACCACTGGCATATATAAAACAGCACAGACCGACAGATGCGAACGGGTGCAGGCGTCTCATGACGTACTCGTGTTTACATATTGTGTGTTTAAATTACATGTGCGAGATCCGATTGGCTGAACCGATTACATTTCAAATAGCAGGTTTTGAAACAGATGTTTGATTGAAGCGTTGGGGTGTTGGGGGGTGGGGTGTCATAGCGAGGTGGGGGAAATTTGCGACCGTTCATGTACACATTCAGCTAGTAGTCACTGTACTAATATATGTCTTTGGAGGGGCAAAGTAACATTGCAGTCACTTAACACATTTCCAGATGCCCAGGTGGGAACATGTACTCTTGCTTCGTGATTGATATGTAAGCAACATTACGCCCCCCCCCCACAACCATTGCCTTCAATATGAAACGCTGCAAAGAACCCCCCCTCCCCCCAATCCCAGAAAAACAGCAAAAAAAAAGGCGCGATACATAATTAACAATACTGTACTTATGATCGATGTACTAAGTTTGACATTTGCTACGTTGAACATTAAAAAAAAACACCACTATATGGTCGTTGTACTTAGTTTTATATATTAGCTACCATAAACAGCAATGAACACCACTATATGTGGTCGTTGGACTTGGTTTTATATATTAGCTACCATAAACAGCAATGAACACCACTATATGTGGTCGTTGGACTTAGTTTTATATATCAGCTACCATAAACAGCAATGAACACCACTATAGGGTCGTTGGACTTAGTTGGACATTTCCTACATCTCCTTCCATACAGACTCCCCCCCCCCTCATATTAGGCTGGTGTGATCGGGACCGGTGGGGTGTGTTCACTAAGTTGTGTTCGACCTCTTTGAAAATAAAAAAAAAAGGGCGGCCGCCCGGGGTGACATATGTAGGCTACTTGGAACGCCACTGTATTCCATAGCATTATATGTCAAACCGTTTGTTTACTTCATCCATTTTAAATGTAAACAACATTTTCATGTCTGGATCCTGATGCAGGTAAGTGAACATGAATTTTATTTTTAAACTGCTACAGCTGTTTACTTTTTTTTAAGCGCGGAATCCCGAAATAGGCTCAAATTATTCTTTTATCAAATGTAAGCTCGATAATAAAATTTGATTATTTTTTTTTTAAACTCTTGCTGCTTAGGACTACTGTACTCATGGGAAAGTTTCAACCCTTCAGTCCTTTGAGTGTAAACAATAAAACTGCTTTTATAGATCCCCATGGCAACCGCGCGCTGTGTGAAGTGCAGCTGTGTATTCGCTTGCAGTATAAAAAAGAATAGTTCGTTTTCGTGCAATCATTACGGTACTTACATCTTCCGCCGTGTTGGGCATTCTCTGTCATTTACTCCGACCGAAACTTTCATACCTATTACCCCCGCCCCCCCCCCCGCCATTTTTTTTTCGATTGCGTCCCGACAGAAGAGTTTCAGAACTGCTATTACTGTCTTCTAGCGAATCTAGCGCTATTTCAGTCATTGTTTTTTTTTTCTTTCTTTAATTTAAAATTTTGTTTTAAGAGTATGCATTAGAGTTATTGGAAAATAGAACTCACAAAGATTGCCTCTCAGATCCTTCAGTTTTCCCCACTTGCACTAATCAACGGGGTAGTACGGCCATTACAGGAATGTAAAACCAATAGACACTGACTTTTTTTTTTTTATGCGCCAAAAAAAAAATTTAAAATGGATATAGCGCATGGGTTTTACTTGAACTTTGTGGGAGGGTGGGGGGAGGGTGCACACAGTTCATCGAATACTGATGAGTGGCAAGTATCGATTACTGAATTTTGTTGACGTATCCATTCACCTAAACCCTGAGCCGGTCTCAATGACCGGTAAGCTAGGCACTTAGGCAGCTTCTAAGCGCCCCCCCTCCTCCCCCCCCCCACACACACACACACAGTGCTAAGTGGGGACCCCCCCCCCGTCTGAATTTTTTTTTATTAGCCACAAGAAAGGGCAATATCGGCACTTGCCAGGGACCCCAGGGGTGATATGATCAACACAGTTGGGGTGGTGTGTGTGTGTGTGTGTGGGGGGGTGATTTCATTGAGGTCCACAGTTTTCAAATTAGAGGTCCAAATAGTTGCATGGGTTTGGTCTTGACAGAGTCTTATCACAGGGTCCCCCCTCTAAAACAACGTAAGGAATGCTCCACCTTCGCCATCTTGTCATCCCGTTGCTAGATAAAAACCTAGTAGTAGTGAGATTATGCCAGATTTTTTTTTTTTGCTGTAATAAAGTAGGACCAAATTGAGTGCGTAAATAGCTATTTTTTTTTTTGTAAACTTTTTTTTTTCTTCTGTGTTGACCTCAATATGTTGTTCACCAACACTGGACACATCCATCACTGTCAGGTCGCGTGACCTACTATGAACCGCCGTGCTAGGCCGTGTTGTGATGCAGCTCGTGGAGTTTTTTTCAGGGACGTACCGACCGTTGTTTGTGTTTGCAGTAGTCATCACCCTATCGCGATGTGATCTCCGGAGGGGCGTCGCCTCCTACCCTGTAATGTTATCTAATCACAGATGATCTCTTGTCGTCGGCAAGGCCATCCTAGGTTCTTGTGAATTTCAATGCACGGTCGGATTACAAGGAGCGAAATTATTATTATTGTTCGAGTCTAGGGCGTTCTCATATAGAGGTATCATTGTAGTTTATAATCTTGGTTTTTTTCCACATTATAAATATCATTGTAGTTTGTAATCTTGGGTTTTTCCCCCCACCTTATAAATATCATTGTAGTTTGTAATCTTGGGTCCCCCCCCCCCCACCTTATAAATATCATTGTAGTTTGTAATCTTGGGTCCCCCCCCCCTTATAAATATCATTGTAGTTTGTAATCTTGGGTTTTTCCCCCCCACCGTATGACTTTTTTGTTTTCTTTATCAGTCTGATCTTGAGTTTCGATAAAAATCCCATTGGAAGACATGGTCGCAGGGAGTGTGTGCATTGGGTTTCTGGGAGAGGGAAAAGGGAGGATGGGAAGGAAGTGATTCGTTTATTCGGGAAAGGGAAAGAGGCGGGAAGATATGGGGGGGGGAATAAGTTTCGATGTGTCGAGCAAAATACGATAAAAATAAATGTAGGCTCCTATTTGTGGGGCCGCCATCTTCTAAATCATGGTGTCATGAAACCTCCCACAGTTTATAGCCCCCCGCCACCAATGTTCCCTCCAAGCCGAGCGCGTTGTCACAACCCAATTTGAACAACTCGTGGTCTAGGGGTACACTGACGAGAGGTTCACCCAGGTCCCCGTAGGTTGGACATACACATAACAGTTGTATACATATAAATATGACGTATACAATCAATAACTCTGTATAAATAATATAAATAATAACTTTAATACCACTTTATAACTGACTATACAGAAAAATATAGGATTTATGTGACGATTTGCATCACCCACAATAGTATTACATTCAATAAATAGACTAAATTATAATAGATCAGTTATTACATTATAATTGCCAGCTGGTCTCTCAATCCTGGGCCGTCCAGGTCTCAAATGCCTCCAGAACGACTAGATGTCAGGGCTGTTACGGTGCACTTCAGGCAGGGCCATTTCACGTCCGATACGACTTAAAGGTTACTTCCAGATTCAGGGCCTACATGTTACAAACAACATCATGTACGATATGCATATATATGACCACACAATGCTACTTCGATATTACAGTATGCAGCGCATTGTCTAAACTATACAACATACCTCCAGAACGATCAACCTATCACACACACATCAACATCTTCATGTAAATGTATCTGTTATATCAAATATGGTGAATGCATAATAAACACACACATCAAACATGTATGTAAATAAGCCGTTACATGGCATGGGCGAATGCAAACGAAATAAACGTAAAAAATCTATGCGTTGTACGTCACCAGCGGCTGTTCACTAACAGAGCGCCACAGGTTTCGTTTTTTATAACATGCGCACCAAGATGTGAACACATCCTTTCAAACATACTCCCTTCACCTACTCTATGATATCTTGACACGCGTGAGCGATCGCTCACACGAATTCAGAGCTGCGCTCACACGACACGTACGATCGATCACTCCGACGGACGACATCGCTTAAATTGCTCACAAATTTTGGCCTCAAACAAAAATGTCGCTCACAGACAACATTTTTTGCTCACTTCATACCACACCTTAGAGGGAGCATTGCCCGCCACCCCCCCCCACAGCCCCAAGCCGTTTCATTGAGGATCCCTGTAACGCAACGGCGCCCGATATGATAGGGTTCAGTGACGTGTTCATAATGCCCCCCACCCTCCCCGTGCGACTGTCCTGCTAAAGGGGACAGAGAAGAGAGGACAGAATCGTTCGAGCGTTTAGATTTGGGGGCGAATAATGGTGGACCGAGAGTCAAGGACGAGATACTAAGTGTAGAGAATGGTCCGTGTAACCAGTCATTGACTAGACGCTAAGTGTAGTGTGTGTGTGTGTGTGTGTGTGTGTTTGTGTGTGTGTGTGTGTTTCGATTGAGCAATGTAACAAGTTGTTGACTAGACGCCAAGTGTAGTGCGTGCTTATGTGTGTGTGTGTGTGTGAGTGTATTTGTGTGTTTTGACAGAGCTGTGTAATACGCATCGAAGTTCGATCCTCTCGCTGGATGGTGAGTACACAAAAAAAAAAACCGTTTGCTCGTGTTAGTTTGTGTACGTGAGAAGTATTTGTACTGGAGTCATACACACCGTGTGAGTAAATAGTCGCATGCTTGTTACCCCCCCTCCCTCTCCCCCCCTCAGCAAAAACCACCGAGTGGTAGTGGGTGGCGGCCCTTGGGAATTGAATGGTATCAACGGCAGCCCGTGTTTACATTCCCCTCGCTGCGAATTTTCTCATAGACCTTATAAAGAGAAAAAAAAATCAACCACAGTAAAAACTTATCCCCAAACAATTTGCTGCTCTATTTTTTTGGTTAACATTCGTACATAATATATCGTGAGGGAATGAATTATTAACAAGGTTAGTATCGTGATTATAGTTTTACGGTTATCTTGATTGCGGGTATATTAAACAAAAACAAAAAACAAACAAGCAGATTGCTTTGAAGATAAGTCAGTTATCAAACATTGATAGTGGCAGTTTTTTTTTTTTGGATTTCATTAACACACTATTTTATTACGGCCAAGTGTTGTCGGTCCCCGTGTGTTCGTTCGTTCGTTTTACATTTTGTTTTGTGTTTGGGTGACACAGGCTTGTTCATTAGTCAAGTGTCGTAATATAGAGTAGGCCTACCCCTTGTAAAAAGAGCAACAAGGGAAACAACTTGCATATTTTTTTTTTTTACAGTCATGTCATCCCCTTAATCCATTGTTTTCGCTCTGGCTGTGCATGTCTTTTACCCAAATGTTCTCAGCCCGTTACAGCGCGTACCCCTCCCGCCGCCAAACTCTTCGCGGTAACCGCACTTTGAGAAACCCTGGTTTAGAGGAAAAGGGGGGCGTACGCTGCACTACAAATTCACTTCCCGTTTTTTACTATTTACTATCACCTTCAATAAAAGTACGTCGCGTTTAGCCATTTTAATTTATTATTATTATAATTATTATCCTCGTTGCGTAAGTCGTTACTCTTAAGTTGCTGTCGCAATGCCGTAAACCTATCCCCCCCTTTCCCCTCCCCCCCATGTGTATTTACTTATTGGTTGTTGCTTTTTTTTTTTAATGGATCGGTCCATTACCGATGAAATTTTTTTAAGCCGAGGCATGATCGATTGAAACAGAAAGTGCTGTTGACTCAGTGGGGGTCTATATCTGGGATGGATGTGTTTACTCAGTGGAGGTCTATATCTGGGATGAATGTGTTTACTCAGTGGGGGTCTATATCTGGGATGGATGTGTTTACTCAGTGGGGTCTATACCTGGGATGGATGTGTTTACTCAGTGGGGGTCTACATCTAGGATGGATGTGTTTACTCAGTGGGGTCTATACCTGGGATGGATGTGTTTACTCAGTGGGGGTCTACATCTGGGATGGATGTGTTTACTCAGTGGGGTCTATACCTGGGATGGATGTGTTTACTCAGTGGGGGTCTACATCTGGGATGGATGTGTTTACTCAGTGGGGGTCTATATCTGGCAGTGATGACGCTGTTTAAATATATCCGAGTCTTTTAGTCTTTGAATGAGTGAGAAGGGGTGGGGGTTGGGGGGGGGTGAAAATAATCCGACTCTGGCCAGTCATAAAAATGTCAAGCGTTTCCTATTTCGAATTTTCATCGATTCGAACTGGGATGTCATACATACTCTATCTATACACAGTATGGCCATGTGTGGCGCTGAGAGCCACAAGCGGCTCATTGATGAAGCGTTTGTTTTCTATTATTCAACTATTTATGTTGACGAAATTGGATAAAATGACCTTGTTGTGGCTCTTTGAAGTAGTTTTTACTCTATTAAATTCCCAAAGTGGCGGCTCTTTAAAGTAGTTTTTGCTCTATTAAATTCCCAAAATGGCGGCTCTTTGAAGTAGTTTTTGCTCTATTAAAACCCAAAGTGGCGGCTCTTTGAAGTAGTTTTTGCTCTATTAAACCCAAAGTGGCGGCTCTTTGAAGTAGTTTTTGCTCTATTAAAACCCAAAGTGGTGGCTCTTTGAAGTAGTTTTTGCTCTATTAAACCCAAAGTGGCGGCTCTTTGAAGTAGTTTTTGCTCTATTAAAACCCAAAGTGGCGGCTCTTTGAAGTAGTTTTTGCTCTATTAAAACCCAAAGTGGCGGCTCTTTGAAGTAGTTTTTGCTCTATTAAAACCAAAAGTGGCGGCTCTCATCGACTTCACGCGTGGCCACCACTTGCTCTGTACACTGGGTTAGACGAAATCGAATCTTCACAATGGTCTGATGGTATCTATTTATCAGAGTATCTGACAGTATCTGTCGATCTGTCCATCTTTCAGTCCGCGCGCCCCCACCACCAGTCAGCCTGCCCGCCCTCTCGTCCGCCCAAACGAATACGATTGCCCCTGCCTGCCCGCATGAATACCTACCAGCCCCCCCCCCCGCCCCGCCCCCCCCCCCCAAATCAGTTTCGTTGCTTGTCGTGTGACATCGTAAATAATCCATTACAAGACAGTGGCTTTCCGGGCACATAACCCGGTGTGGCAAATCGAGGGATATAACCTATTGAAGAAAATATTTTTCTTGGTATTTTGTTTGTCGTGGCTCTGTCTCGAGTGTGTGTGTGGTGTATTTATTTCTGTAAGGAAGTAAAAGGATGTAAATAGGACGAGCGTTTGTCTCCCCCCCCCCCCCCCAGCAACTGGAATTTCTATCCAGGTTTATCAAGCCTTTTCACTTTTCTTAATCATCACTGACCTAGAAATGTTGAAATATATTTCTTGCTGCAGATGGATGTGTGTCGCTATTACTGAGAATTATTAGTCAGCAGGAATGTGAAATTGCGAGGTGGTTGCTGACAGTTGCTGTGTATGTGTGTGCGTGCGCGGGGTCCTGCCGGGGATGGGGGATGAGAAAGTGGTCTTTTTTTTTTAATTTGCTTCATGTAGTCACATTTTTTTCGCACTCTTGTAAAGCTGTTGCCTCTAAATTAAGCGATAAACTCACACACGCTACAGGCACACTGATGGTTGATTGTGAGGTTGTCTACTTATATAACTAAACTAAAAAAAATGAATACAATTATTTCACTGTCAGCTTCCCTGTCTTTATATTTCGTTCATATTTCATTCACCCACTCACATTTATCTTTTTCAATAATCTGATCCAAACTTGGGCAACATTTTTTTTATCTATGTTTAAGTATGATTCTGCTCCGTAAATTTAATGAATGCCAAATAGATATAAAACAATAGATGTTAAATCCTTTGCAAACCCTAGCCCTGAAGATTTGATATTTGACTGCTTAGCTCCTTAATTTTTTGTATATTTTTTTTGCTCTGTTTCAGATTAGATAGAGCTGAGTCATCCTTGTTCTTGCAATGGGGTTCTTCTCTAGTTGTTCCCGTGCTTTACTGATTATTTTCAACCTCATATTTTGGGTAAAGTTATTAGTTAAATATATATGTATATTTGAATTAAATTTGAATTATATGAAACACATCATCAATAGCCTGATTGAATTTGAATGATATGAAGCATACCATCAATAGCCTGATTGAATTTGAATGATATGAAACATACCATCAATAGCCTGATTGAATTTGAATGATATGAAACATACCATCAATAGCCTGATTGAATTTGAATGATATGAAACATACCATCAATAGCCTGATTGAATTTGAATGATATGAAGCATACCATCAATAACCCGATTGAATTTGAATGATATGAAACATACCATCAATAACCCGATTGAATTTGAATGATATGAAACATACCATCAATAACCTGATTGAATTGATAATGATGAATGAAAATACATAAATAAATAAAATGATATGACCAAGTGTGTGTTATATTTTTAAAGTGAATCATTTAATATTTTAACATTTTAAATGAATTATTTAAAAGGCCAATATTAGAAATCATTACCCCAGAATATTAATTTTGAAATTTATATGTTACTTGTTTACTTTTTCAGCTGTCTGGTGCTGCCATCTTAGCCGTGGGAATATGGATTTTGGTTGACCCACAGCTCAGGGAGTACATGAAAGTTATCAAAGATGGCACGCAGGATGAAGAGTTTCTCAAAACGTCTGCCTACATCCTCATTGGATTCGGCTCATTTGTGTTTTTGGTTGGCTTCTGTGGCTGCTGTGGTGCCATCCGTGCCAGCAAGTGCTTGCTGGGATTTGTGAGTAATTGTTTCTTTCTTTAGTGCTGGAGCAATTTTTAGAATGTTTCTTAACTTTTTGACTAGTTGGATTCATGATGTACAGCGAAGAGAAAGTATAATACTTCTGAAATTTATAATACATAATACTTTGGAAGGTGAAGATTTAACAAAAAAAATTTTAATTTTGTCCTCCCTCCCCAGTACATCTTTTTCCTTGTTGTTGTATTTGCCGGAGAACTAGCTGCTGGCATCTATGTGGCTGTATTTAAAAATGATGTAAGTAAACTGTTAAATATTTTAAACTACTACATTATTGTTGGAAATTTCATATGATCTTTTTTTTAACCTAGCTCGTTACTTTTGCTTTAAATAACATGGCTAGCTATGAAACTGTGAAATTGATTCAATTATTTGACATCATGAAAACACAATGTAAGTCCCTTGTACATCTTAAATAATGATTTTTTTTTTGTGGGGAAATATCTTTGGGTCTTCATATGACTCTTAACCCCAAAGGCAAAAGCACAGACTTGACACTCACCAATTAAATTGTTAATTTGAACAAAAAGTAAAAAAAAAAACAATGTTTGATTGGCGTAGATTTCTTTTGGTGAAAGCTGCATGACTGAACTACTTTGTTTCTGATTGATGTTAATTCTCCTGTCATTAATTAAAAAAAACCCATGTAAAAACACTGATTCATTTTTAGTACATTCTAACCTTTTTTTTTTCCGTTCTACAATGAGTCCTTTCATTGTAGCTTTTTTTGGAAGCCATTCTAAATTTTTTTTTTTTTCCCAATTCTTTTAGATTGAAGGCAAACTGGAGAAAGGTTTAGTGGATTCCATAAAAAAGAGTTATGATGGAGATTTGGGACCAGCATGGGACACGATCCAGAAAGAGGTATTGTCATAAAATGATTGTTACACATGCGGTTGACAAGTGTGTGAATGGTAATGGGAGTTATTGCTGGATAACAGGGTTAGTGAAGGAGATCGTGAATCTTTAGACTGGACCTATAGTGATAGAGCCTTTATCTGAACAGCTGATATACAGTCTCGGGTTGGATAAAGGTTGTTGGATAAAGTTTATTGAATGTTACATTTTTAAAATGTTCTTTTTTTGATTCTTTAATGCTAACAATCTTCTAGTATGCCATAACTAAGCATCATATGAATTTTACACTTCATTGGCCCTGATGAGCCCTCGTTAAAGGAATCATTTACCTTTCTTTTTCAATGCTGGGTTGGTTGTTCATTCTCTGTCCAAAATATGCCCTTTAGGCAAGGAGCTAAGCATGCATGTTTATCTTTCCATACTCTTTTGAAAATGTAACTTTTTAAGTGTAAACATTTACAAAACATTCAGTCCATTTAGAATGTACATTTATTTCCCAAACGTATATCTCAAAAGTTTACAGTATATTTAATAATGAGAGCTCTGTATGTAATGATGAGATTGAAAACTAAAAAAATATCTGCCTTATTTAAAAAAATTGTTTGTTTTTTTCAGTTAACATGCTGTGGTGGTGAATCTTATAAAGATTATGAAAACAGTACATGGTCTTCTAAGCAAACAGGAGTGAGTGTTTTTATTTTTGTGATTTTAAAAAAAAAAAAAGTTTAACTTGTTTTAATATATAACTAAAAAAGAGAATACTGGTGAGAATTTATTTTTACAAATGCATATACATTTGATACTTATTAATAAAAATAGTTTTTTTTATAAAATACTCATTCAACTGAATTATTTTCGACCTAATAATATTAAAATCTGTCATAAAATGCAACAGCTTTTGCAATATAATATTTTTTTGTGGTGTTTCTTGTTATTTCAGAATGTTAAAATACCGCCAAGCTGTTGTAAACTGGTGGATGGAAAGCCTAAAAACCTAACTCGGTGCCAGGAAACTGAGGAAGGTTATTTCTTTGATAAAGTAAGTTGATCGGTATGCTTTAGTTTAGTAGCTGTAAGTTGATGATGAAATTTCAATTCAATATCAATTCAGCTAGAGCAAGCTGTGTTTTATTTTGAAGTATAAACTATGTCTTGGTTTGTTTATCAATTTTGCAGCTTACAAATAAATGTCTGAATTTTATTGAATTGGATTTCAAACTATTAATTAAAACATTGATTTGGGCTAGGACTAACTATGTCAACTTTAAAACTTCTCTACCGCATGCAGTACTAATTATTAAGTGGCTCTGTTAATATGTCTTGTTTCCTTTCATATTTTCCAATGTTAACATATATTTTCAAGTCATTTGAATTATTTGTCTTAATACAAACATCATCATTTATTAATTTCTTTTTTTTACTTTGGCTTGATTTTGGATTTTCATATTTTTCAATGTTAGCATATACATGTATTTTCAAGTCATTTGAATTATTTGTCTTAATACAAGCATCACAAGCATATTAATTTCTTTTTTTACCTTTGGCATGATTAGGGTTGCAGGAAAGCTTTGCTAGACTGGATCAGTGACCACAGTGCAATATTAATTGGTGTTGGATGTGGTATTGCAGGCCTTGAGGTAAACTCGTATACATGCACCTTGTGATTTTTTATTTTCTGAGATAAATGATAACTAAAAGAAATTATCATTGAAATTTTTTTGTTTTTACTTATGATAAGTTGACATCTTTTTTAATCACATACTTTCTTTCCATTGTTTCAGATCGTTGGTTTGATCTGTGCCATCTGTTTCTGTCGGCACATCGACAAAGACAAATATGAAAATTAGATGCTTTATCTCCAGGGATCAAACAATCAGTCGCATCAATAGTGGATTTATGTTTGATGCAAACCAAAATTTTATGCTCACAAGAACAAATTTATGAAAAAAATGTATAAATGGCAACAAAATTGTAAAATTTAATTTTAAAAAAATCAAACAAATTTAGTATATTGTTTAAAAAAAATTTGTTATAATGTTTTAATACGTTCTTAATGAAGTTATAGAAAAAATAAAACAACTGACTTGATTTGAATGTTTAAATAATATTTCGTGATGTAAATTGTTAAACAGCTTAAAGTAAAAAAAGTTGACTTAATTTTAATGTTTAAATGTTTTATTTGTAATACATTTATTAGCTTAAACTGGCTTAAGGACAAAAGTTTTCCTTTGCCAAAGACCATTTCAGATGTACATGTATTTGTTAAATTTTTTTTTTTGGTTAGAGTTTGATATAATAGCACAAAAATATTTTGTGGATTGCAAAGTTTGGTGTTAAGCCTGATAATGTTTTAATCGATACAGTTTATTGTGAAGCCTTTCTTTCTTTCCTTATCTTTCCTTACTTTTTTATGTTGAGGGGGAAAATGCTTCATCAGGGTTAGTTTTTTTTTTTTTTTACAAAGGTGTATCAAATTCCAAAGTTTTTACACCGTACGCAATCTGTGTTCTTTGTTCATAAATATTCAAAATACAAAAACTATATATTTTCTAAGCTTATTATTCATTTTTCTTTAAAATTTTTTTATTCATTTATAAAAATTAACATTTTATCATAATATGTATATTTTACTTATATATATTGAGTTTTATATAAGTAAACATCTTTTTATATAAAAAAAATTGCATGACTAAAATTCCGGTATTAAAAAAAAAGATTTAAAGCATTTTCAGTATTTTTTCCAATTAAATTCTTGATATATTTATTGTATAATTTAATGAAACGTTAATGTCTATTATACATTCTTTTTTTTAAATTTCAATGTATATTTGCATGCCTTTTAATTATTTGAGTTTGTTTAATTGTAAATATTTAAATAGTAGCTCTTCTTTCTGGTATTTCTTTCTTTTTTTTTACAATTTTAATATGTCAGAAATTAATTGTAAACTTTCCAAATGAAATTAGGTTTAATAATTTATGTTTATTTTGTGATAAAATAAAAAAATTCACTACTGAAATTTCAGTGAATAGTTTTACCTTTGCTGAGCTAAATTTCACACTGTAACTTAAAGCAGTAAATCACATTTTTTAAAAAGTGATTAAGCAGTCCTAGAAGCAATTTTATCCAGAGCTTTTATCACCACATTCTTTCAAATCTATCTCAGAGTGATATGCTATTCAGGAATTGAATTGAATTAAAAAAAAATCTATATCACTGTAAAAACTGTTACTCAAATGTTAATTTTTTCAATGTTTATGTTAACTCTTCCTTTTGGGTGGGGCAGAGCTTCAATCACATGGAAGTTTACAATGGGCTGCATTCTTAGAAGATTGAATATAGATGTAATACTCATGTGCTTTATCTGTAATAATATTAACATTTGTCATAAAATACAATTAAGCTACATTTTTGTGTATTTTATTTATCATTATTTTTTGTTTGTGATGAAGCAATTCAAACCTAGTCATCTATTTAATCTGGTAAGAGTTTTTTTTTTTTTTACTTTTGTCTCAGCTTTTTTACTTGAAGTTCGTATCAAAATCACTTATTTGAATCTGTTAATTTTTTGTGTGATACTAACAGCTTGTGTTGATAATACTAAAGAATACAATTCCTAATATAATAAAAAATTCTCTCATAATGACTTCTTAGAATCTTAGTTAATGTTTATTTTAAGTTGTTCCTTTTTTTTTTTGATACACTTTTACCATGAACGTCTGGTGTTGAATTGGATCAGCTTACCTTTTGATATCTCTCTTTAAAGATTCCTTCTAAAAAATACTACTGCATTCATTGTGATATTTGTTTTAGAGATATTAATTTGTCTGATTGTTTCCTTCTTGCGGTCATTTTGTACATTGATGGCAAAAATGTTGTAGCATTTGTATATATTTTATAAATTTGACATTTTTGTCTTACATATTTTTTAAAATCATATTTCAGAATTAGGTGAAACTAAAAGATTTGCCATTATTTTTATATATGAAGGTGTGTCAGAATTACTTCTCAGTGATGTAAAAGATTTTATTCCATATTTTTAAATAACAAGAAACACCGCAAAAATATTATACAGCAAGAATTTCTATTTTTTTTTATAACAGTTTGTCCATAACTGTGCAATGCTTCCCCCCAATTTTTTTTTATCTGATTCTGCTTTGTAAATTTAATGAATACCTAATAAATATAAAATGTAGATGTTGAATGCTTTGCAAATCAGAACATACATTGTATTGTTTTGTCAATAATCTGATTAATTTGCCAAGCTGCTTCAATATCAATCAATCAATACTTTTTTTTTATCCATTATAGATTCAGAAAGGTTGAATGCTTTAAAACAGTTATTTTGTGATAATGTACATTTGTTATTTATTACTATATTAGCACTTTATTTTTCTCAAAAGTAATTGTTTGTTTTTCCAGTCATGTGTTTGTTTTAAAGACATACAGTGGAACCATGGGCTACATATGCCCCAGTTCACGAACAATTCAGGTTACGAACAATTTTGAAATATTTTTGTCCCTGGTAATGAACAATGACTTGGGTTACGAACGAAGGCGAAAGAGAGAGAAAGGTTTAACATTGGATACCATACAGTAGAAACCAAGGCCATCCACTACAACTAAAGACTTTAAAGGAGAAGTTGACCAATGATGAGGAGCCAGGGATATTTTCAACTGACAGAATTAAATTTGCAGCAAGTGGACAGATTTCAACAAACTTAATTCTAACAGGGTAGTAAACCTGATGAATGATAATGCAATATACCAATTCACACATTTTTTCCAGCAAGGCGAAAAAATTTCCCTTGATAGTTTCTTGGTGCATCTTGAATTCTCAGAAACTAATTTTAGAATAGCAAGAAAGTGACAAATTTCCCTTGATTGTTCCCTTGGTAAGAAAGATAGACTAAATCTTTTTTTTTTCTACATTTAATTTGTTTTTTTTCTTTCTCTCTATTTAATACATGAAGTACACATATTCTTTGAGTTTTGTCAGGTAAACATTGTTATTAAAAAAATGATTCAACTTGAGAAGGATTGTCTTTATGTCATTGGTCTAAATGTTATGGGTTATGATCCAAGTTGTTGAGTGAATGAATTTCGTAACCTGAGGCACCACTGTATAGAAGTTCATTACTTATTAGTCTTATGGTATCCAAGAAAACCTTAATGTGAATTTATTATTACAAAATGAGAAAGTCCCCAGATCCAGCAGTGATTGATCATGGACAAACCTAAAACTAGTCTTATCTTATATTGATGGGTATCTTTACCTTATGTTAAACAGGGTGTGTAATTATATGTTGCTGTGCCAATGTTGGTGTAGTTGTCTTTTTTACACCGACATAATGCAAATTACTGTAAAAAATATATTTGCGCATTCTTTAAAAAGTTTTTTTTAATAAC
Organism: Bulinus truncatus; assembly: GCA_021962125.1. NCBI lineage: Eukaryota > Metazoa > Mollusca > Gastropoda > Planorbidae > Bulinus > Bulinus truncatus. Next base: position 1,037,620 of record JAGDYQ010000010.1, on the reverse strand, counting down.
TGCAAAACTTGAGTCTAGGTTTAAGTGAGAAGATGATAGAAAAAAAATGTAGTAGCTAGGTTATTTCAACAATTTTTAAGAGACATAATAAATTTTATCATTTTAGGCTTTAAAAAAAATCCACTGCTTAATAATGACAATTAACTGATTAAATTTGTATCGTTAATAAAAAGGACCTATCATAGATAATTTATAATACATGACAAAGAATTTTTTTTAATGAAATTTATTGGTCCACAAATACATTGCATGCTGTTATTCCTTTTTATAAAGTTTAAAGACATTGTTATGGTTTGTCATACAGGAAATTATGCAATAGTAAGTTATAAAATATAAATAGTTAAATTGTTCTGGGGCAGTGATATTTTGCTGCAGGGTTTATAAAATTAAAAAAAATACTGAATGGATATCAGATATTTATATATTTTTTTATATTTATGTAAAGTAACTTTATTCCGTTTATTCCATCAGATATTGAGTAGGGGAAAAAAACAATTTCTGACTTTTACGTGATGGTGCTTTAGGGTCATTACCTTATTATTCGTGATGGCATGAGCTGGGTCAATATTTGTATGCAGATTTCCTTTTGACGCTTTTAATTAATTTTAAAAATAAATTAAAAAACTGTGTGTTGTATATTTAATAAAAAGATTGTTCTCACTGTGAGCTTTTGTCTTTTATGTCATTTGTAATTTATTATAGGAAGAGTTCAACTTAATCAGTTAGCAATATTTATAAAATTAGTTCAACACATTATGTGGTTTTATGTACGCTATTAGAATACATTTTTAATGTTTGTGATAGAAAGTAACGGGATAAAAAAATCACAATTCAATCAACCCCGGGGGTATAATAACACCTTGTGAAAAATTATTTTGTCCCACAAAATAAATAATAACGATGACGATTACTGTAAAGGGAATTTTTAAAAAGATTTTTAACTTTGAATTGTCTAGGAACAATATGACCAACAAAACCACTCTGAAGAAAATGTAGATAAAATCTCCCATAATTTCTCTACATCTGCAAGATGTCATGATAAATATACAAACAAACAAGCAATTAAGCCTGTTTCATTCTGGACACAGGACGTGTTAGCGCATTTTCGTGTTATGTATCAGTGCGTTTGTTAGCTTTCAGTAAATATTTGTAAATTTTGGAAATGTTTATAAATTCAATTGTGTAAAAAAAATATTATAAAGACGTTTCTTTATATTTGAAAAAAAAATATTTTCTCTTAAATCTAACTACAAGTGGTTTGTGGTTACTGAAATAGGACTCATAATTGAAAACATTCGAAATTGTAGTCATTTAATTGTCCGAAAACTCCGTCAAATGTTGCATAGCTCTGATACTTTCAATTAAACCCAGAACACAAGCTTACTATTTCATTTGATGAGTTTCTTAATAAATCTTGGTGAAACTACATGCTGCAGTATTTCGCACCAAATGAATGGGTTATTGAACGTACAAGGTGTAGAATGGGGCCATATATATAATATTTAAGCCCCTTAGGAGCCCTGAAGCCCGGCCCTCAGAGGTCCTATCGCGAAATGAACTTTTGATGTACACATGGCAGGCCAAGACCTACAAAATGATATATGCATCATGGGTCTAGGACTTATGGTTGCTGAGATATAGGGCGCTCCTTTGTTAATATAGCTTATATAGTAAAAACGGTACTTTATAAGCCCCCTTTTAAGGCCCTCAGAGGTCAGATCGCGAAATGAACTTTTGCTGCACACATGGCAGGCCAAGACCTACAAAATGATATGTACATCATGGGTCTAGGACTTATGGTTGTTGAGATCTAGGGTGATGACGGACAGACAGACAAAACGGGGACAATTTTTTTGAAAATGCTCTAAAAATTCCATTGGGAAAGATGTACCTTAAAAGATTTAATTTTTTTTTTCATTTTCAACAATGAACCAAAAAAAAAACAACAACAGCATTGGTAATTAAAAAAAAAAAATAATGTTCCAACTGCCTCAATCATACTGTGAAATGAGACACATGGTCATGTTGATTATTCCTACTAGGCCCTCTCTGTGAAATAGCACAACAGTAATGGTTGTGAAGCAATTGTCAATGAATCCTAGATTTCTTTCCAGCACCGAGTTTTACCAGAAACTTTTCATTCATCACTAAATAAGTCAAAATTCTTCTTTGACTATGCACAGATCTGTTAAGAGACCACAAATGTTGTTACTGATGCCAATTATCTCAAGGTAACACCTGACCTATGTGCCACAGATAATCTTATCAGGCTCTGTAGTTTCCAAGAAGTCAGGTATGATAGGACTTGATTATGAGACAGAAAATGGAGGCGATAGCAGCGGCTCTTCTTTCCAGTGCCAGCGTCTGTGTAGAGATCGATGAGTACGACGTTGACCACAACATCTCCAGCAATGTCACGAATGATCTCATGCATTTCACTTTCGATAAAATCCTCATTTTCCCAGAAGCTAAGATCATGGACAAACTTCATTGGGTACAAACTGAGAGGAACAAACTTACTTGGGAAAGAGTTTTCCTGAAACTGCACTGCAAATTTTGGATTCTGAGAGTAAAGCAGACGTGGATCAATGATGTCACAGATGCTGAGCACTAGGGCATCTAATTTGATGACAGTGACACAATAGTCAATCTGTGCAGTGTTTGCTTTGAAAATAAACCCCACAGCTTTTGGTTTATTAATCTCCTGCCTGCTGTCTGACTGAGGAGATTCAAGGGTTATGATATGTATGCATGATATGGAATCTATGCCATTTATTTTTATGGTTTCAGAGCTTCTGTATTCTTCCACATGTATATTATGATTAGCAAACAAACCAGAGCCCTGAAGACTTAAATATACAGAACTAATTAATGACTTGTAATTATCCAAGGTATCCGACTTAATTTCATGGTCTCGCTGTTCAGGTTCTCTGGGGCAGCTGATTTTAAAAACAGTCACCATTTCATGATGGGAAGGTAAAGTATTCGGTTGAATGGGGCAGCGATATGAACACTGGCCAGAATAAACAATACCTGTAGAAATAGATGGGTGTGTCACAGAACCATAGTCTGTTTGAGCCTTGCCTTCGTCCAGCTCTGATAGAACTTGGGACAAATGTTCTAATAGAGATGTTCGAAAATGATAAATCTGACAGAGTTTTTCAGTACCATCACCACAAGTAAACTCAGAGCATTGGTTTAAGTCGGCCATACTCCCAATCAAAACGGTTGATTCCTCGATGCATGCCCTGTCTATGCTAGGATCAACAGTGTCTATGTTAGAATTTAAATGAACAACTTCTTGCGGTTTGCAGTTTTTCAAAAGGACATAAACTGCATCAGGACTTCCTATCATACATTCATGAAGACACTGCTCTATAGGTAATGAATCACTTGGAGAACTTTTTGCACCAAAATGTTCATCCAGTCCATGTTTCAGCAAAGAATTCTTTGTCATTAAGCACATGTTTGCTTCATTCTTTCTATCTTTCTTCTCCACTGCTCCATCCTTTACCATATCAGCAGTTTCCCTTCCTAAAGTCTCTTTGTTAGGATCATTGTAAATAAATACTCCTGAGGTATGACCTGGAAGAACTTTCCATGAAGATGTATCTGGCACAATGTTTGCTTTCATATTGAAAGTGAAGGACTTCTCCAGCCTCTTCCTTACTATACACAATGGGTGGTCCTTCTTATTTAACAAGTTCCTGGAAAAAGAAAAAAGTATTTTTTAGATAAACGATTTTTATTTACACATCAATAAGAATATTCTTTAATAGGATGAATTTTTTTTTTTAGGTTTAATTTATTGCATCTGTAAAATGGAGCTTACATGTTCATTTTTTCCACTAAATACTGGGAGCAAGTGTAGCTGTTGTCACCACAAGTAAAATGGCCCCTCAATGGTTTGTTATCCTGCACAACGACAGTATCAGACTTTTCAAAAATATGTGTCAGTGCCCCTTCTGTATTAAAACTTTTGTCCTGAAATCTGTAATGAAATTTAATAGAAAAACAACATTTTTTTGTGAATCAAATCTATTAAAAAAAAAAAAAAGACTTAATTTAGCTAAAAAAAAAACTAAAATTTCTTTTGGAATACTCAAGAATAAAACAGATGTAGTCAAAGTATGATTAAAAGCTCAGTGATTATTTTTATTCACCTAAACCCTGTACTGTGATAACCAGGAAAGCATGATATGTCAAATGCTACAACACTTGCCAGAAGAAAACCTGCATTTGCGGCCATGGCTAATATCTGCCAACTATCATGCCAGGACCGCAGTGGCTGATCTGCTGGAGTTCCACCTTGACCTTTGCAAAGCGTGACATAGATAAGACCTTCGTCAGTGAGTATTTGACCACAACTGGCAGACAGATGAAAATGTTCAATTAATACATATGTTGTGCATACATATGAATAATTTCATAGATTGCTGTTTTGTTACCAACCTAGCAAAAAAATCTCCCAATAGAGCTCTGTTTTTTTTAATGTTGTGTCTGTCTGCTAGTGGAAAGTTAAATATTATCCTCTGATAATTTTTCTGATTAACAACAGCATGACAATGCAGCTCACAAGCATCTGTCTCAAAAAGTACAGTCACACCTGAAAGAAAAATCATACGAGTAAATATTACAGTGAGGATCAATAGACCGATTTACTGTTGCAGTTTTTTTTTTTTTGATTCTCTGTTTTTTTAGCTTGGCTATCCAGGCTGATGACAGCTTCACCCGGGCCCCATAATTACAAGATGTTTAGTTCTTTACTTACTACAGTCTGACTAAACAGAATGCCAAAAGGACGTATTAAACATATGTTAAAATAATGCTAGTACTAGTAAAGGACTCAATGGCCCATGAGAACAATTTTTTTCTAGCTTGTTAGATTTCAATCCCAAGAAACTGAATAAAAATTGTATGGTTTTATTTAAGTATAAAAAAAATGGCTCAGGCCTCAGCCAACATATTGATAAATCATGGCATTGCATACTTTGTGATTTAGTATAGTATAGTAAATCAATAGCATAACTATTGACACTATTGTAAACTTTACAGAAGCATAGTCATAGTTTATTGTCTAGAGCTGGGCAAACTTTTCAAACTGCCTGCAACAATGGGTTCTTAAATGTGACAGATGGGGCAGACCAAGAGCATATAAGTGGGGTGCGTTATATGAAATATGTCCTGGCTACGAATCTCAGTGAGAACTTGGGATTTTTTCAGGTTCTGGTTAAAGTCCCTAAGTCCACCCAGCTTTAAATGGGTACCTGACTATAAGTTGGGGGAGTAGAGGCAGCTGAGCAGTGTGCTAACCACACAATTCCTTTATATGCAGAGGTTACTGAAACAGATGAATTCTACAAGTCACTTCAACTGCCCTGATGAGCCTTAGAAGCTTAAGGGAACTTTTACATGACACAGTATAATTGATATACATTTAATGTAAACATCATATAATATGAAAAATGTAAGTGAATGAGCAGAAAAGATCATAGTGAAGTGCCCATGTCTGGTCTATACTATAGTTTTTCTATAGTTCTACTAATATATATAATATACGCCTAATTTAAAATAATATGTAATGTAATAAGTATTATTACAGAGATAGACCATAATTTGCATAAGCCTTATGATAAGGTATAACTCAATTATAAAGTAATAGTAGAGCCTACCTATTGATGTCAAAAAGCTAATGTTCTCTGATCCTAACTGAAGTTGCTCAATTGAATTTCGAGTCTGAATTGTTGACGTCATTACCTGTGATCCTACAAGAGATGAATGTTTCATAAGGGAGACTGTAAAAGAAAAATCTCCATCCCCCACTATGAGAATATTTCCTGAGCAAAGCGAATTCATAATTTTCCTCAATGGCGTTTTGGTAACTAAGATAATAAGTAAAAATCCAATCCCATTGAAATTAGTTTAAATAATTTGGATAATAATTTAAAGCAACGTCAGCAATTATCGAATGTTTCTTTTTCTCTCTGCAAATAAAATAAAGAATAAGGTGTCAAAGTATTGTGAGTCAATAATTTCTTTGATTTAATAAGAGAAACAATATTTATTTTCCGGCGTGTAAAGTAAAAGGTGAAAAGATATAAACAACTTTAGTACTATTTCGACAGGGTTAAGGGGAATAACTACAGTAGACTTCTGCACATACCTCTGTAATCATCAGCTTCATTGACAACCATGGATTAAAAAAAATGATTTAAAAATTTAATGTAGCTATGTTTATTATTACTTTTGCTTTTAAAGTGTAATTTTAAATATACAACTTTCATTAACTTTATAAACATGCTTTCAAGTAAAATAATGGAAGAAATAATAATAATAAAATATTAATGATATATTAAATAAATCTGTAGTCAGTGTAGTCTGTAGTATTATTCGGATTATTATGAAATTGAATACATTAATTATTAATCTTAATTTGGAAATAGACTCTAGAATAATTTGTCTATTTGTTGATTTATAATGAAATAAAATATTAATAATCAATACAATAAATTTGAACATACTGACCATAATTAAACAAACAATAATTATTTTTTTATTAGGCACTTGTTACTCGACCCCAGGTTTGGGTCGACGACTAGCATATGTACGGTCGACCAAACGTTTATTTTTTTTTTCTGTTTCCGGGGATTTTCGCGCAAATTGATATCTATCTCTATCCCTAACCCTATCCTAACCCTATTCCTAACCCTAATCCTGAAAAAAAAAAAAATTCTGAAAAAAAAATGTATATATGTCATGTTCCTTACACCCTAATATAATTTATATGTGTCAGTTCCTTATACCATAATATAATGGTCACTTTTGGTCTTCTAACAAGTGCGTTTTTATTATTAGAGCTAATTTTTTATTATCATGATTATTCTGTAATATTCTACCTTTAATTAAAACATTTGAAGATGTATTAATTGTAGATAAAGAAAGTCTTGGTTAAAATAACTGGAAAAAATCTAAAAATAGTAAAACTTCAAAGATGAATAGCACTTAACATACATTCAAACTTATGTCATTATATGATTATTACTGAAATTGCTCATTATATATGTTGCTATGTAAAACTAAATTTCTTGATTTTTTAGACTGAATATTTTTATGGCCATTTTGTAATTTTTTTCTCATAAAATCTTTACACAGAAACAATGTACCCAGATCTATAAACATTAAATAGAATGTTTGTGCCTGTATTTACCCTAAAACTAAACCATAAAGTAATTCCACAAACTGTAGCTATTGGTTGGTATGATGGCAGACATCCTGCTCTCACTTGTGCTACAGCTGGAGGAAAGGTATGAAATATTATGATGAACTACTTATTTGTACTAATATTATTATGTATTAATTACTAATTATTATTCTACATTGCATATCCATTTTTTTAAATTATTATCCAAATGATGGGTAGACTGAAGGTTTTTTGTTTTTTATTGTGTCTGAGCAATGTTTCCTAGATTCAATGGTTATCTATCTGTCTTAAATTGGGGAAAGCAAAGACTGCCAGACTTTATGAATATCCCTTAGTATTCCTTAGTTACTAGAACCAGAGGAACTTAAACTTCATCTACCCTGATGGTTCTTGTAGGTACTACTTTCTCACTTAAATGAACACATTTATGAAATTTATTAAGTATTTTCTAATGAATTTGAATTGTATCGCAGCGTGAGTACTGTTTTTCTTCTTCAGTAGATTTGTATTTGTCTAAAATAAATACATTCATTTTTGACCATCATTATCATTTTTAGGTTTTAGTGCATAGTCCTCACACAAAACAACATAATTCTTCTCAAGATATTAGCCTATTGAACATCAACCAGCAGATCACTTCTCTTGCCACCGGGCGACTTGACTCTGATATAGATGGGGACCTTCTTGTTGTAGGCAGCCCAACAAATATTTTGGTGTATGACATCAACAATAACAGAGATGTCTTTTATAAAGATGTAAGTAGTTTTTAGTTTAACTTCAACCAGCAATGCAACTATTGCATAAGCATTTTATTAATTTAGAATGTAATTAAAAAGTGTAGTGAGAGTAATTTATGCAATTTTTTTCTGAAATCTTTTTTAATTTTTTGTTAGATTTAGAGCACCATACAGAAAAAAAAAACACTGAAATAAAACTAAAGGTTTACAGCTATTGAAATCTTAAAAATTGGGTTTAAGGGATACATTTCACTTGTAATGGAAAGAGATAAAAGCAGTCATTATCCCGTTATTACATGTACTACCTCTTTAATTAATAGATAAGCTTATGTCTAAAATTTTCTTCACAATATGGACAATATTGGCAATGGAAACATGACAGCAAAGCAAATCAGTCCATTAGTTGTAGCAATTATCAGCTCCACAAAGGTTGTAGAAGAAAAGTGAAAATATATGTATTATACAAAAGTATCAATGACCAGTATGTAATATTTTAGAAAAAATACAACAAAAAAACAACTGACAACAATTTTTATAAGATAAAATAGAAATTTGTTTAGATGTTAAAATAATTCATTTAAGACTTACATTTACATTCCATTTTAACACCTAAAATAACATGATTTGAATTTGATCACTCTAAAAGAAAAAAAACTAAACAAAGCTAAGAAAAACCCGTTAAAAATTGCTACAAAGGTATGTTTCTTAGTTCTCAAATAAAAGACGCTTATTAACATTTATAATTTTCCATGTCTTTTACAGTGTCCTGATGGAGCTAATGCTATACTTATTGGTAAGCTAGGAAATATCCGATCCCCACTGGCATTAGTGGGAGGTAACTGTTCAATACAAGGCTTCAATAAACTGGGAGAAGATAATTTTTGGACGGTGAGCAATTTTTATTTCCTTACACTTTTCATGACACCCGGTTATCAATAATTAGTGATAAACTTTAATATCTTAGCTATAGCTGTATAAAAAATTATATAATGATGATAACATCAATTTATTAAATGATAAACTATTGGGTAAAGACTACATAATTTTGATTACATCCAGTAGAAATGACAACTATTTTATTTTTATTTCATAAATTACAAAAATACAGGTGACAGGCGACAATGTACGATCACTGTGTTTGGCAGATTTTAATGGTGATGGATTGAATGAGGTTAACATTGAATAATTTTGATAAGTTCGTTTAATTTTTTCTGGTATTTAAATGTTCTTTAATATTACCAGATACATTTAAACATTTTTTATTGGCTACAGCTTATTGTCGGCTCTGAGGATTTCGATATTCGTGTTTTCAGAGAAGATGAAATCATCGCAGAAATGACAGAAACTGAGGTATTTATTTAAATCCTTTTTTCTAAGAACGCTAAAAATATTAAAAAAAAAATATCAATTTTTTCTTGGAGCATATTGTGTTATAAGTTTTATTGATTTGAAAATATTTTGAGGTAAAAGATGCTAGAGACTGATTTTTTCATTATCTAATTATTTTAATGGCATAAAGTAAAGAATACGCTGGAGAGATTTTATGTAATTCATGTTCTAATTACTTTGTAATGATTCTGTAAATAATAGGTGATCACAGGCTTATGTAACCTGAACAATTTCCGATTTGGTTATTCTCTCTCTAATGGGACAGTAGGAGTCTACGATGGTTCTACACGTGCCTGGAGAATTAAAGTAATGTTGCTTAAAAAAAAATATTTTACTTTTTAAAAAAAAAATCATTTTAATTAATATATAATACAGTGTATTTTTTTAAATTAATCTTTATAAATTGTTTTTCTAAAATTTTCTATAACAAAAAAATGAAGCAAAAATTTAGCATTATGGAAAATGGTGTTCTACTGTTAAGGATGAATTTGTTTATACAGTGAAATCTCGTTAGTACAGCGAATTTTTTTTTGCCCCTTGTTGTAACGAAATTCTTAATTTCCATATTGCGAAAAAATAGCCCCTTTGCAAATATAAAATTCCTCCCTTGCCAAAAAAATTTTTTTTTTATTCGGTAAATTTCTAAAACACAAGTCAACTTGAGCTCAACTACATTCACATTTACTAGATAATGGGAGGGGGGAGTGTGAGAGGAGTAAGATGTTATGTAACCTTCAACCTCTACTGGTGACGATGGTAAAAATGAATTCCACCAGGTGCAGTACTGAGTCAAAGCGTCAACATGGGACAGTGGGGGGGGGGGGGGAGAGCAGAGCGGCGGCGACACAATTACGTAACAACGAACTGGGGGGGGGAGTGGAGCGGTGGTGGCTGTTACGAACGGGGATGGGTGAGAGGAGCATTTTAGCAATGGTAGAAAGGGGAGGGGGTGGAGAGAGATAAGATGTCAGCCACCTGCACGTAGAGAACATCACACGTAGTGACGTATGTAGGATTAATTAAAAAATCAATAAACCAATGTTATGTTTGTGTGCGAGGGAGGGTGCGGTAATGAGAAAGAAGCAAGACACTTTTTTTGGAGGTATGAGAAAGACATAATGGATTTGATGTGTATGGCGGTTATAAGCAAGTAATTAAGGGTAGCATTTCCCAACTACCAGCCAGGCAATGTTCTTTCGAACATCAACAGTACCAGACTGCAGTTGAAAAAATGATTAAAAAGTAACATGACAGTTTTAGTAAAAAGCAATGTCATTGTTTTGGGTAGGGGCTTGATTAATGCTTAGGGTCGCATTTTGTGAATATGGCTATTAACAATATTGTTTAGAATAATGGCGAAGTATAGTTTGGGGAAAAGACTTGATGGACAGAAGACTGCATTCTGGTTGTTGGGGAATGTTTAGAACGATCTTTTGTGCTTGAGAGTGTTCAGAAGAAAATTACAGACTTTTTCAAGTGACTTCTGTGTGTTTGTATTATTTGACCTTTTCTTATTATAATAAAATTAAATCCAGTTTAAAAAATATTTAAAAAAAATTTAATTATTTAATAAATGAGACAATATGAGTAAGAGAGCCGTAATGGGCACATTGCACAGGTTTCTTTTAAATCAAGGGAAGTAAGTCATGTTGAATAACTTGCACAAATAAATGAGTTATGTCCCTTAGTTCAATGCCGTTGGCGGTATGTATTAAAAACATAAAATGTCGCGGGGACCCCCCCCCCCCCATATTTCAGTGTAACAAATTTTCAGTATTACGAACGAATTCCCAGTCCCCGTGAATTTCGTTATAGCGACATTTCACTGTAGCTACATTGTACTGGCATATTTAATGAATGAAATAAACTTTTTTCTCCTCAGTCTAAGAACAAAGCAGTGTCCATTCATGGGTTTGACCTTAATGGAGATGGCGTTCCAGAACTGATAACTGGTTGGAGCAATGGCAAGGTATCAAAGAGAAATAATTTTTTTTCATTTTATGAACAATCCTATACAGCTTTTGCAGCTGAAAATTTGGAATTTGACAACAATAAATAAAATGATAAATTGTTTGTTTGATAACTAGCGTGAAACTTTTATCTGCTATTAGAGATTTCATACTGTTTGTAATAAGTTGACCTTCAAATGTTTGTCCTTAAAACAAAAAGAAGAATAGACATCTTTATAATACATATATCGTAACTTAGTTTAAATGACACAATTATATCTAGATTGTCATGAAAATATTATTAGATTTTTTAAGGCTATGTATGCATGTATTAGTTACTTACGTCCGTCACTCCTTTTGGGAATATGGGCCACTAACAACAGTTCCACAGCTCTCCTATCCTGGGCCATCTTCTCCAGCTGAACTTAGTGATGTCGGGTTTGAGGTCTCGCTTCCAGATGTTTCTTGGACGACCTCTTTTTCTTTTTCCTTGAAGATTCCACCTCCATGCCTCCCTTGTGATATTTTTCACTTGTTTGGCAACAGCATACATTATTGCTATCATAAAAAAGTAAAGTTCCCTTCTTAGCCCTAACGGGCCATCGGGGCAGATGAAGTGTAGAATTCATCTGTTTCTATAACCTCGGCATATGAATGGATTGTGTGGTTAGCACAACACCCAGCCGCCTTTACTTCCCCAACTTAAGTTAGGTACCCATTTTAAAGCTGGGTGGACTTGTGGGACGACTTTGCACCAAATTTCACCTGGAAAAATTCCATGGGCTTCACCGATGGTCGAACCCAGGACTCTCAGGTCGACAGTCGAGTATCTACACCACTCGGCCGTCCGTCCCTATTGCTATCATATTACATGTATTATTACTTTTACTTTTATCAATGGCTTTTAATATCCTAATAGTTAGTCTATATTGTTGACTGAATTTTGACCAGATTGATGTCAGAAGTGACAAAACAGGGGAAGTAATCTTTAAAGACAACTTTGATCACGCAGTGGCTGGAATAATTCAGGTAGTACTTTAAAATGATTAATAATCAAAGTTTATATTAATATTATTTAAATAAATATTTTTCTTTTTTTTTTTTTAAATGGATAGAAAGATAAAAAAAACTACTCATTTTTCAGGCTGATTATCGCCTTGACTCAAATGCCAAAGGTGACCAGCTGATATGTGTATCAGTAGAAGGGGAAGGTAAACAGAAATTCTAATGTGTCATAAAATTTTATATTCTTGGATATTCTCAGCATTAAAATTAATATATATATATTGTTTTGTAGATTAAAAGTGATATTTCAAATTTTTGTATGCAGTGAAAGGCTTTAACCCTTCCACTGGTAAAGATGGCTCCACATTGATGAACACAAACGTTGAACAGGATACAATCAGAGAATTAAGCTTGCGCAAGCAGGTAAGGTAAACTAGAGGTGAAACCATTCACGCATTTTAATAGAAACATTTGTATAATCATCTTTATTTTTTTTTTTTTTTTTTTTTTTTTTTTTATTTTTTTTTTTTTTTAACGCCGCCATTGCCAGCATGGTAGGGTGTAGTGTGCCTACCACACCAGCACTGTTGGCGGCGCTGATGCACGTCTGCCATGCCTACAGAGCGGCGGGGTGAATGTGCCCGCTATCATCTGCAGGGATGGCAGAAAGATGGGTTTTAATCCTTGCCCAAACTGGCCAGACCAGCAGGGTGTGTGTACTGCCGATCGGCCAGAATGGCAAGGAACGGGGTTTTTCCTGCCACTCGGACAGAGGGGAGGGTGTAGTGTGCCTGTACCCTCAGCCCGAATGGCAGGCTGCGCAGGTGTGCTTGAGTGGGACAGAGTGGAAGGGTGTTGTGTGCCAACCACATCCGTCACCACCGTCAGCTGTGAATACTGCGGTCTCGGATAGTCCTCACTGACCACAGTACCACCACCCTCGCAAGTAATGGGTTTTTTTTCCTGACTAGAGAACCCCTATGATCCATCCCCCGTGGATCATGGTATGTCTCTCAAGACCAGGAAGGAGAGATCACAAAATATGCCAACATATTCTGTGATACTCTTCGAAATAATATTTGAGTTTCTTCTATGAAAATTAGCGTACAGTAATTTAAAAAAAAAGAAAAAAAAAAATTTAAAAAAAAAAAAAAAAAAAAAAAAAAAAAAAAAAAAAACAACAAAAAGAAAAAAGAAAAAAAAAAAAAAAAGTATAATCATCTTTAGATATCTTAAGTATCCATTATCATAAAATTTTTGAATTCTGTAACCCAATAAAAAAAAAAAAAATATTAATTGTAGAATCTAATGCTGGAATTGAAAAACTATGCTGAAAACTCAAAGATTGCATTGTCAGGGGAAGGCGCTGCCCTAGCTGCTGCACTCAGTGGAGATTTCGGACGGGTGGGTGGAGTGCCAGGGAAAGGAGGATTTCCTGCTGTAAAAGGTTTAACGGTGAGCTTCCATACAAGTGGTGAATATTTGAATAAATGGTTGATGGTCATAATGTTTTATTCTCTTTAACCAATGGTTTATTTGATATCAAGCCATTGTATTGATAATTTTGGTTGGTTGGACCTTATGTCATTTTTATTAACTGTTATGGTTGGTTGTATATTAAGTCATTTTATTAACTATATGAATTAAGGGATGGTTGGATATTATGTAATTTTAACAACTGTTTTCACCTTCTGAATTATTTTTAATCTTTTAGCCTGGTGGCAACTCAAGTGGATTCGATACATCTGGTGTAGGGGGTGGTGATGGGATTCCAAGGACTGGGCAGCCAGGGCTCCCAGGTAAACACAGCCAGGGGCCCCTCATTGGGCCAGGCGGACAGTTTGCACTAGCTGGGTTGCTGGGTTTGCCCGGTCATTCATTAACTCCCGGTGGCCAGTCACAGCTAGGAGAGATGCAGAACTTCAAATTGGGTTCCAGTGCTCTTGGTGAAGGAGGAAGAACTGCAGTTGGAATGATTCCAGTAAATTTGTACTCTTTTTCCTATGATAATTACTGATAATTTTTTCAACATAAAAAAATATTTTGATTAGAAAGATCGATAATTGTCTCTAAATTATTTCTGTTCAGGCTAACACACAGTTGCAAACTTCCATTATTGTAAACCCAGGAAATCAAACTGTTCCTGTAAGTCGATAATCGGACATATTTCTAGAAGTTAGGCATCATTTTTACTTAAGTTTATCTTCTAAAATACTTGTAGCACTTATAGCTCATTGACATTTTGGGGCACAATATTACATCTGTTTTAACTTTTATTCTTCCACAACAGCCCTTTGTGGAGCTCAAGATTGCTACAACTAATGGTCAGTTGGCTTTTGTTTTTTAAGAAAATTTAGTTACAAAATTTGTTCTCACTTTAAACACTTTACTGCATTTCATTTAGCACATTTTTTGTCATCTGAAATTTAAAATTTTCATTTTGATATTTAATCTTAATGGAATGAATGAAATATTTCCCTTTATTTTTTTTTTTTAATAGGAAAAACTGTTTTAAGAGTTTAACTATTAAGAGGTAATTTACGAGATGAATGTCTTTATATTTTTCAACAATTCTCATATTACAGAGACCATCATTAGGGCAGTGCTGATTTTTGCTGAAGGAATTTTTGAAGGAGAATCCCATGTCATGTGAGTTTTGGAAAGAAAATTATATGGTTGTCATTTCTTGACAGCCAAAATATCATAAATTCATCATCAAATGTCTCTTAGTATATATATATATATATATATACTTACTAGGGCGTCCCAAAAAAATGAAGTTTTGAAATGTTGATGTCTCACCCCACAGAATATGTCTGTATGGTAACAGTAGTTAACCTGCAAAATTTCAGCTCATTTGGACAATGTTTAGAGGTCCCCCAAGAGGTTTAAAGTTCCAGATTTTGGTGTAAAATCATTCGCGGTCAAATCTAATACAGCGTTAATGTTGCATTATTAAGTAACATGTATTAAGTAACAAATTGATGCTTAGTATTGTTTACAATATTACATGAAACAAAATATATAAATCTTTAATGGTTTATATTTTTAAATTTGAAATTTAAGTAAAAAATTATGAAAAACAAAGTTTTATTCATTTTGTAAAGTTAATTCTTGAAAGAATGTCAATCTGCTTGAAAAATAATAATAATAAGCAATGCAAATAAGCATTCCTACTATTTATTTTGTACTTTGTACTGTAGGGTAGACAAGAATTTAAAAAAAGTTCTTCAAATTTAAATTTTAGCTAGCTGTTCACGATTACACTCTGCAAAATTTTTCCGATGTTTTTCAACCACTTGGAGCAAAAATTGTTTTTGTTCTTCGTCCTTGGTGATACTGTCATTGAAATTTTGTATCAATGCTACACCTTGCTCTGCAGAGTCATTGATACAAGCCAGATTCTTTACAAAAACTGCTGCAACTTTAAAAGATGGTGCATCTGACCATGTATTAACTTACTTATATTATTTTGACTAATAACTTTTCAGACATCCCAATGCTGGGGCTGTCAGCAACACCGTTACTGTTCCACTTATCCCACCCAAAGATGTCCCAGTTGATTTACACATCAAGGCCATGATTGGCCAGAGAAACAGGTCAGAATTGATTTCAATTACTTTTTTTTTTAGTGTGTCATTGAAAGCTTTTCTTGAGAATTTTTATTTTAAAAAGTTTGTTTTTTTCATTTGGAGGAAAGATACTGTATTTTACCTGCATTATTTCTTGATAGGATATTATAATTTAAATGTATTAAAATACAAGATGAATGGGATATGAATGAAAGAAAAACGGATGAATTCTATTAAATAGGTTTCATTTTTATGAATATAGCTTTTTTAAAAATTAAAATAAGTACTTTGTTGCAGAAGTATTTCATCCATATAATTAATTACATTATACATTTTTAAAAAAAAGTATTGTTTTCTTTTAAAAAAAAATAAACCATTGTGCACTTTAATTAGGACTAACTTTTAA
Source organism: Bulinus truncatus (assembly GCA_021962125.1). Taxonomy (NCBI): domain Eukaryota; kingdom Metazoa; phylum Mollusca; class Gastropoda; family Planorbidae; genus Bulinus; species Bulinus truncatus. The sequence goes on along the minus strand of JAGDYQ010000010.1, from coordinate 1,021,361 downwards.
TTCCAAACAGTTCACAGCCATTTTTCTTTCTTTCAGTTCCCAGTTCCATGTTTTTGAGCTGACCAGAGAACTGCCTAGATTTTCTATGTTTATTTTGGCCTCAAATGACCAACCAGATCCCAGGAGTTCCGTCCATTTCACACTCAACGAACGACCGCAGAGAGTGAATACTTCATTTCTCAAATCTACTCTTTATTTAATAACATCATGAATTAAGGTGGCAATTTAGTGGAGCACAGGAATTTTAATTTGTGTGCCCCAGTGAATGTTGGTTTTTTTTTTTTAGATCCAAATAATGAAGCAACCGAGTACATAGCATATGAAAATTAAAAATGACTGGGTATAGTGCTAATGACAGGTTATGGTGCTAACGACTGGCTATGGTGCTAATGACATGGTATGGTGCTAATGACTGGGTCTGGTACTAATGACTGGGTATGGTGCTAATCCTCTTGAATGCTGAAAACCGCTATGGTTATTCTTTTAAAAGTGCCCAGTGTACATTTGTTTTGTAGATTTAATGAATTATTTTTTCAATTTGATGTTTCTTTTGTTACCATTTTCAGTGAAGAAGCCTTCAAAAATCACCATCCTGTTAATAATTTTAATGTTTGAAAATAATATTTCAAGTACATTTTGAAAATCACATAATCAGCCATGTGTAATTCATGCAAATTCATACATGCTCTCAGTTCATGACTGTCTTCTTTGATTGTTCCTCCTTTTGGTACAAATATATATTCGTAACCTAATCGAACAATCTTAATTTTGGCATCTAGTGTGAGTGGAGAAGAGATCAGACTTAGGTATTTTTTTTTAAGCAATGTCTGTATTTATTAGTTTTGATGTGATGATACCTAGAAATTAGAAATTGGAACTATCCATCGTTGTGTAATCGAATCAGGATCAGACAACTTTTTTGACTATTTCTAATTCCTTAATTTGTAATTGAATCTTCTACTTTCTACTTTTATATCTTTTTAAAATTTCAATTGCTCTGTGTAAGGAAATTTGTGATCATATGAGATTGGAAACTTTAGAGAAATCTAGGAGATTGTATTGGAATTGATAAAAAAAACAATTTATTTTATCACATCCTTGATACCTATATTTTACATCCACATACGGTTTATATCAACTTATATCTACAGACTGTTTACACACACATATATATATATGATGATGACTAAATTAAAATTACACCAGTTAAAAATATAATTTATTGATCTCTTCAAAAGCATACATAAAAAAGATCACATTATTGTAATAAACTTGGTTAAGAGTAATTCCATTTTTTATAATGTAGGATAAAATATTGAACAAATATGATTGTAGCTTTCCATATTATAATTTTTTATTATTATTAATATTTATTTTTTATTAAGACCATTCTGCTGTTAAAACATACATGTTTTTTTTTTCAGTTTCTTATGTGGATCAATCAAAACTTCCTTTTGTTAGAAGAACTGGTCTGTGAAGGAGATTTGCATTTCACATTCTTTTCCTTGCGTGGCTCTGGTCTCCTTAGGCTGAGGATGTCCACCGCGGGTCAAGTAGCCATTCACACAGATGACATGGACCTGGCAGGTGACATAATTCAGTCCTTGGCACAGTTCCTGAAAATTGAAGACCTCCAGACAGTTGTAGATTTCCCGTCGGTGACAGAGACACTTAAAGAAATACTTGTAAAGGTTTGTAATGATACCAAGGTTTATTTATTAAAAATAAGTGTTTTGATTAGATAGTTCTGTTTACAGTATAAAGATGGTGTCATCATTTTTAAAAAAAGGTTACTCATTGAGGTATAGGAAACACATTCTTTAGGAGGAAAATCCAAACTTTTGACTTCTTTTTTCATCTGTCCCTTTGACCATAACATTTGTATTTGATTGACCAATTTATCCATCAATGTTTTAAATTATTGTGCTGTGTGTCTGATTAAGTAATACACTGGTTTGTTTTAGCCAAACCTATTTTACGCCTGCCTAATACTTTACAAATATCCTCTGTTGAAGCCTTACAAATACAAAATTATCTGGACAGTTTTTGATTGATTTTTTAATTTCATGCCCAAACACAGCTAGTATGCAATCCAGTTCGTGGCTAAATAATAAATGTCAGGTTTTTATTCAATAATCTTTCAGAACTTGTTTTTTTTTTTACCTCTTTAGGTGGATGAACTGCACAGAGTAAGGACAAAGCTGACGGCTGAAATGGCTGACCACTCCAACTTAATACGCAGCATGGTTGTCCGCGCAGAGGATGCACGCATTATGGGGGACATGTAAGAATCATTTTCTCTCACATATCACAACTGTAACTCATACTTTAGGCTGTGTGTGGAATAAGTATCTTTTATTATGTTTGTCCTTTTTCTTAATAAAAGTAATTTTTAAAGTAACTAAAAGGCTTTTTTTCTATATTCCCGTTAATAATTTTTTTTGTTTGAAAATAATATTTCATGTACGATTTGAAAATCATAAAAGTCAAAACAGCTGTGTGTAATTCATCATATCTACATGTTACAGGAAAAGTATGAGAAGAGGTTACATGGAACTGAGTGATTTGAACCGTGACCTGATTGCTGGCTACAACATTCGCTGTAACAACCATCAGGAATTGGTTTCTGGACTGAAACAAATTAATCAGATCATACAGAAGGCAGCTCGTGTCCGAGGTAATTAACAAACTTCAATATTTCTAAAATAAAAAACTTAACCATCTTAAGTTGAATAGGAATTATCAAATATGCTCTCATGAAACCTAATTTAAGAATTACAGTTTAAATTCTGCACAGTATATAAAAAGATAGATTTATAATGTTAGTCAGATATTTGCATTCGAAATATTTTAAAACATATAGTTGTCCCAAATTAATACAAACAACCTCCTCTTGTATAATCTCAGTTTAAAAACTATTTGAAGTCTTTGAAATACTGTGTTTGAATCTTTGTGGAATTATTTGTTTTTCTTTTTAAGTTCATTTCTTAAATCAAACTGTTTTTTTTTCTTCTGGTATTCTTGACAGTTGGCAAGTACAAAAACCAGGTTGTGACTCTATGCAGGACTGCCATAAAAAACAACAATACTTCCTCTTTATTCAAGATCGTCAACACAGGAATGGCTTGAATCTCTTTATTCAAGATCGTCAACACAGGAATGGCTTGAATCTCAAAATTACGTCTCATTTGAGCTTAAAAATTATAATTTTTTTTTTTTAGTTTTCCAAATGTTGGTTTGTTAGTTGAATAAACATGTAAATTACCCATAAAACATGTGTGGATTAATTTAAGGTTGGATATCTCATTAAGAAAAACCTGTTGCTTGTTAGACAAAGCCTATAATTACATCAGGTAAAATAAAAGGAGTGATTATTACCAGTGATGTTCTATGACTTTTTGATGAAGAATAATTTTGTCTTGTTGATCTTTAAATGTATAATTAAAACAAACCCTGTTAAGGAGAATTTTTTTTTAAAGATGAAGAAAAAGAAGTCATTTTTAAGTGGGAAAAATGTATTTCCTTTGTCCATACCCTATTTATCACTGCAACATTTCATGACATGTTTCTTAGTTTAATAATTCTTTTTTTGGTTCTTTTTTTTAATTTGACAGATAGTTGATCTATTTAATATATTATTTTTGTTGTAAAAAAATTAAGTGTATATTTTGGTATGAAATAAATATAAATACAATTTTGTTTTTCTTTTTTTTTTAAAACTTAAATTATGGTAGACCCTCCAACACAATCAAGGGAAACCACCCATATTGTTGAAAGAAAGAAATAAAGGAACAATCGCTCAGTTCTCGGCCCTGATTATAAGTAGATAGTTTGACAGTGTTGTACATGTAAAAAAAAGTTAGTCATTTTTAAATGATCTTGCAAATGTGTGTTAGTGAAGACTGAAATGTTCCTGTTCAAATATTTCTTGTGTGAATACATTTTTTGAACTGAAGTGTGTGTGCTGCAAAAAAAGCAAGCTAGTGTTCAACGGACATACTTGTATATACATAGAAACACTGCAATATACAGTTGTATTGTTCGCCCCCCCCCCCCGGGTTTTGTCTGGCCCCCTCTGCTTGTTTGCTCTATTTAGTAACATTTATTTCCTGCCCCCCCTCCCCTGCTTTGGGCCTGGCCCCTGCTCTAGAATTTTCACACTACGAGGCTGATATAAACTGTTACATATTGCGATGCACTACTGCTAACAAACATTGGCCTAACATGTATATATATGCACATATTTATTTATCTAACGACACGAGGAAAAAAAAGAACTTATTGATAAGAAAATGAGCTGAGACACATTTCCAAATCATTGCAGACAAAATGGTGTTATAAAAAAAAATTTAGTCTTGAAAAAGGGTGTGTTAGCAACGTTTTTTTTTTAGCCCCCTGGGGGGAGGGGGGGAGGGAAGTCTACAAGCGGTTACTTCGGGAGGGGGTCATCAATCAAATCAACAAAATATGAATACATGAGATAATTGAGGGTTAGGTCCCTTTTTCTCTGTGTGTGTGTGAAATCCTCAATGTCTTGCACGCTCTGCACCCCCCCCCCCCCATCTAGCCGTGCCAGCAATCGAGTTATAGGAAAATACTAAAAATCTAATTGACCCATGTTAAATTTGAAAATTTAAAAAAAAACAAAAAAAAAACTGCAGTGACTAAATAGCAGCTAAGGGAAAAGTGGGTTAGACATTATTCAGGCGTGGGTCTTTACAGAAACTGTAGGCTACATTTTACCAACAGACAAATATAACTTCAAAGACCTAAAATAATCGATCCATCAATCCACCTATCCAGAAACGTTGTTAGGGTCTTTGTGGGTTCGATACAGAGACTTCCAGATTTTTTTTCTGGGCCCGTTGGGACCCTATTATCATCAGATTAAAAAAAAAATAAATCAATACTGTATTAAAACAGTTTATAATAAATGTAGAAGAAAGATTATTTTCACTGAGATTCAGGAAATCAATCGAAAAATAAATTATTATTTTTGGTTCAATAATATGGCTTTTATTTGTTGGAAATAAGCAATATTTTAAAATCAATATTGTAAAATATATTTATTTAATGTGTGTCAAATAATAATAATAAAAAAAAGCAATGTGGCAATGTGGTCAGATTTATAATCGAAGTAAACAAGTGATTCTCAAACTTTTTCACTTCACGACCAACTTTGATAACAATTTTGGTCTCGCAACCCATTATAAAAAACTGCAAAGAAATAAATTCGATTAAAGAGCGGCAATAAAAGCGCCATCACTTGGATAAATAGATTTCCCCAAATTACTTTGTATATTTACAAGCGTGGATAGAATAGATTCTCGATCTTTTAAATATAAGGTTAAAATGTATCGCGACCCACCTGAAATTCGCCCGCGATCCACCGTGGGTCGCGACTCACACTTTGAGAACCACTGTAGTAACACAATACGTGCGTAGGTGCAAAAATAAAATTTGTCATTTAATGAATATTTCTCACAATGGATAAACATAAAATAACATAAATATTAATTCGCTAATTAAAAATTGCACATGACAAAAAAGGTGAAAACAACAAATAATTACATCCATAAAATATATCGCAAAAACAAACCAATAATAATAATTATGAAATTTAAAAAATTCGGTTGAGAATAGTACACAATTCACCGGCTCTTTTAATATGTGCGATGTGTTGGCCTAGTTTATTTCTACAACTTGACATGTTACAAGAACCGAGATAGGTGGTTAAAACACACCTAATGAAGTCAATCAATCACATATAATTTTCGATGTGCTAGGTTGTCAACTGGAACACACTGGTCAGTTTTTTTAGTTTGCTGGAAATATGTCGGCCTAAATTGCTGGTCATTTCTTAACTGCAGGTCAGTTTTGTTTGCTGTGTCATATAAATAAACAAAGCTTGATTTGAGAAAAAAGGACTTTTTCAGCCCCCACCCCCACCGTATATCTTATTGTAGATAAAACATTTCAAGGTTTTAATTTACTGTTGATAACTTATACACTGGCTTTCAAAAAATATCTCCGTTAAGATACGCATTCTCATTTCTTGGTATAGAACGACATATTGTGGAGGTCCGTGTATATGATAAAAAGAACAACTCAAATAAATGACTCAGAATGCCCCCAAATGCTTAATAGCACCATTGGCGTGGCTGGTGCGTCCACCTTTAACATCCTCTTCCCCCGAATCACTAGAGTTATCTCCCGATAACGCTGGAGTTATTCCGTGGGGAAATTTACTTCCCCTGCCCTCGTGTGAAACTTCCACTGGCTCGATCAACCGTTTCTCTTTGCGTCGGTGTGATGCAGTCGTGTTGAGCGGTGCAGGTCTTTGAAAACTTGGGCTCAGCTCGAGAAAACCTTCGTTTGGCGGGTCCTGGCGGATCAAAACTTTCTGCAGGAGCTCGAAGCGATAGTCTAAAAGTGGCTGAGACAAGTTGAACGATTTCTCCCCGGTTCGGGCTGATTCATCCGCATCGGGTATGGAAGATTTATTAGCCGCCGACGTTGGATCGCCCTCGGCTCCGGTATCGATTCCCAATTTCCCAGCGTCGGTCTCAGGCCGGTTGGCGTCGGAAATGGCGTTGATCGCGTCGTGAGTGACGTCACTGTTCCCGCGAGACATGGTGTGGAAGATTCGGGTCAGCCCGTCGTTTCCCTTTTCGTAGCTGAACCCAACACGCCTGTGAGGGCTTAGCTCGTGCTCATCTTTAGACTCCACCGCACCGGCGTGCAAAAGAAAGGAATCGTCGATGGGCGGTAACTCTGTGACTGCACCGTCCGCGATGATAACGGAAATATCCGAAGATTTCCTCAGCAGGGCGTTGTCCGAATTGCACCGGCGGTTTGCAATTTTCTTCCCCGTTTTCTTTCCGGTCACTATTCCAACGCCGACTATTTTGTTGGTCACCCTGATGTCCGGCAAAGATCCGGCTGTGGATGATTTCAGGCACTGACCATCCTCGCGCGCACCCTCGTTGCCTTCAGACACGTAGCCGGACTGCTCTTGCTGAAAATGCTCGTAGTCTTGACCGTGGTAGACCTTGGTCAGTTTCTTCAGGGCTCTGTCCTTGAACTGTTTCCTCAGTATGAATGACTTTTTCTGCAGCTCCAGCTCGCGCTTGGCCTTCAGTCTTTGTGACCCGATGCCGGACAGCTGGACCTCCAGTACCTGCGGTGTAGATTTAAAAAAAAATGAGACTGTTCTTTATTGAAATATATAGCAAAACACTTTCGAATGTACGAACAATAAGTGTAGAAAATATTAGAATAAGAAAAAAACTTTCAATGTAGGGTATAAAATTTTGTCGACACGTGTATCCATAAACTGTACTGTCAATAGAAGGATAAGAAACCAATTTCATAACATTTTCTGGAAGCAGTAGTGTATCTAGGGAGTGAAGGTCTGCCCCGGGCTATAGTGTATATAGGGATTTGAGGTCTGTCCCGGGGTATAGTGTACCTAGGGAGTGACGGTCTGCCCCGGGCAATAGTGTAACTAGGTAGTGACGGTCTGCCCGGGCAATAGTGTACCTAGGGAGTGACGGTCTGCCCCGGGCAATAGTGTACCTAGGGAGTGGCGGTCTGCCCCGGGCGTCAATTACTTTGTCAGACATGAGCTCGGTACTTTTTCTTCTCGGCATGAAGATGGGGCGGCAACCAAACAGTTCGCCCCGGGACCCAAAAAAAAAAACTCGTAACGCTACTGCTTAGGTGCGGGGAAGGGTTTCTAAACAAAGCTTGCATACTCTTGTGCCCGAATCGCTGCATCTTACCGTCTGCTCTGTAACGTTGTCATACAGAAGCACGCGAGGCAGTTTGGTCTTTAGCCTCATGGCCTCCTTATACTTCTTCCCGTAGTTGGGCATTATCCTAGGTGGGCGGTGCATGTAACTGAGATCAGAGGTCAGCCGCACCGGCGACCCTGCCCATCCTGCCCCTGGAGAAGACAGGTTCGACGGCACGGAAGTAGAGGTCAGCGAACGAAGATTTGATTTGGGCTCCATGTTGACGTCATCACTAATCTATTCAATGGCTCTAGCTGCAATTACAATAAAAAAAAAGAGAATTTATTGTAAAAGTAAAGTTCCCTTAACTCTTAAATGACATCTGGGGCCGATGAAGTGTAGAATTAATCTATTTCTAGAACCATGGCATACTGAAAGATTGTGTGACTAGCATAAAAATGTGGATCGCAGGTGATAAACATTGATAAAATGAGAAAACAAAAATGAAAGGAAAGGGGAAAATAATATGGAAGTAAAGGGAGATAATTTAGTTGGCAAGAACGTTAATATTGATCTAAATTAAAAAAAAAAGTATTTAAGAGAAAAAAAAAAAATTAAACGAACTTCACTTTCGATAACTTCTTTTGTTAATTTGATTGAAATGTGGAAGTCAATAGAGTATTTTTTTTTTAATGAATTATTTATTTATCTTCAAATGTCATTTGCCTTGATATTGATCGCATTGGAGTGTTAGACAATCAAAACATAGACCGGTTATCGAACCTGTTTTTTTTTTTGTTAAGCAAGTAGGAAACTTCATGCAGACACAAGACAAAAAAGGGAATCGATGTCAGATATTTGATCCAATATATCGAACTGTCATCTTTTGTGCAATACCCATACATGCTGTTGGTTGATAATATTACTAGAAACAGATGTATTACTGAAGTGTACGCACTCTTGATTGTACTATTTGGGGAGGAGGTAAGGGAGAGGAGGAAATCAGGAACCAGAGAAAATTGTTGTTTTAGAAGGGCTCACACACAAAAAATTGTTTAGGTGGAGTGTGGACACAATATAAGCCACATAACAATACATGGCACACAGTGGCGTCACTGGGAGCAGTGCCACCGAGAGTGGGGCGGGGGGAGGGGGGCAAATGCACCGAGGCCCGGCGAGTTTTAGGGGCCCGGACTGAGCTGGCCAATCAACTTTTGAAAATATTATTATCAGCACGGAGGGGGTGGCCCGTGACAGCCCTGCCCAGGGGCCCGAAATTTCTGTCGGTGGGCCTAACTGGGAGGTGCGGGGTGCGGGCCGCACCGGGTGACACCAACCATTGGGACGCCACTGATGGCGCATCTTTCTTACAATCGGGCAAAAATGTGTGCCTTAATTGTGATAGATTGGCCGAACTTGATAGACGACACTAAATACATCGGTACAGCAGAGGTTTGATAATACTTCTTTTTTACAAACTTAAACCTTCTCTGCTGTAGGCGTGGGGCCCCCAGAAGCGCAGAGCCCATAGCATTTGCTTCTTCTTCTACATAGCAAATCCTGCACTGCTAGGCAGTATATGGAAATGTATCACACACAAACTACTAGGACTTTAGTCCAAATTACAAATTCAGGCTTCCGGTATTTCAGCCAACACCCAGCTTACACAGGTAATCTTATTCGAAGAAATAATAAACAAAACACAAGTAAACTGCAACAAGAATGCAGAAAAAGAATATATATATA
>JAGDYQ010000010.1:953482-1011379 GCA_021962125.1 Bulinus truncatus | reverse complement strand
ACCACATGCTGTTGGTCCGGCCGTTACGTCAAATTTAAGAACCCGCGGTTCAAAAGGTGTGTCCACCCCTGTTCTAGGGCTACATTTTTTTTCTTGTATATAGGACACAGACCCCACTCTTTGAGGCTATTCTATGAGGCCACTCTTCGAGGCTATTCTATGAGGCAACTCTTTGAGGCTACTCTTTGAGGCCACTCTTTGAGACTGTTCTATGAGGCCACTCTTTGAGGCTATTCTATGAGGCCACTCTTTGAGACTATTCTATGAGGCCACTCTTTGAGGCTATTCTATGAGGCCACTCTTCAAGGCTATTCTATGAGGCCACTCTTCGAGGCTATTCTATGAGGCAACTCTTTGAGGATACTCTTTTTGACGAAAAAAAAAACTATGATTACGTGAAACTTTTAAATTGATAAGAAAATAAACATTTCAGTGTACAACATTATGTTAGACTTTTTTTGACTAGACTTTTTTTCAAACGCGCTTTTCGCAGTCAGGATAATCAACAGAGGCGGTTGAACGGCGGGCGCACGCCTTGGTGTACTAGCTTCAAGGTAAGCCCCCCCCCCCCCCCCCCCCACAAAAACACCACATAGTACACACTTTAATGTTTATTTATCTTCACCGTCTCTGTTTTTTAAAGGGTCAAATTTGTTCTGCTTCGGGGGGGGGGGGGAGGTATCAATATCATAAGCCGAAAAAAAAAAAGAAACATTGCTATTTCCCCAAACAAACATAATGAGGGAGGGAGGGAGAGAGAGAGAAAGAGAGAGAGAGAGAGAGAGAAAGAGAGAGAGATAGGAGAGAGAGAAAGACAGACAGAGATAGAGAGGGGGAGGGAGGGGAGAGAGAGAAAGAGAGAGAGAGGGGAGAGAGAAAGAAAGAGAGAAAGGGGGAAGGGAGTGAGAGAGAGAGAGGGGAGAGAGAAAGACAGAGAGAAAGAGAGAGAGGGGGAAGGGAGGGAGAGAGAGAAAGAGGGAGAGAGGGGGGAGGGAGGGAGAGAGAGAGAGAGAGGAGAGAGAGAGAAAGTAAAGTGTCCCCCTCTTTGTCCTCTCTCTCTCTCTCTCTCTCTCTCTTTCTCTCTCTCTCTCTCTCCCTCTCTCTCTCTCTCACCCACTCTCTCTCACTCTCTCTCTCTCTGTCACACTCTCTCTCTCTCTCTCTCTCTCTCTCTCTCTCTCTCTCTCTCTCTCGATATTTCAAGAATCATGTATATGATGAATCTCACTATTTGCCCGATGTCAAGTAGATCCATTGCGTGGGATGGTTTTATTTATATATTAAAATAGGCGGACAAATAATGGCTGTCCTCCTTTTCATTTTAAAAAAAAAGTTGATCGCTTAACTATTTGCCTGAACTATTTCATAAATTTTAATCTATCTCCCGTGTACTGTTACCTTTATTCACTAAAGAAAGACATAAACTTTAAACAGTTTCCTAGTGAAATTAGAGATAAAACAAATATAATCTATCTGTCGTCTGCGTTGGTCTTGGAAGTACGCGATTTAATCTTTGTGTTTAGCAAACACACTATCTTATTGGGTAGATTTTTTTTAAAGAATATATTTCGTCCAATAGTTTACAAATAGTGGATTACGTTTCCTTTTTTTTTTAAATAGAGTTATCTCACATGATCAGATCTAGCACAAATTATCATATTGGGGAGAAAGTGGGGGGAGGGGGGGCGTGTTCATCGGGAGAAATATAAACATTTTTTAACACTTGGAACTTGGTTGTTTGCTCTGTTTACCTCTTATTTTACACCAGCACTTAACACATTGAGAAATCCATTGCTGATTGTCGATGCTTTTAAATATATGTATATAAACATTAGATATTTTTTTTTTCAAAGATAGTTCAGTATACGGTACAGCCTATCCACCCCCTCCCCCTTTTCCTGTGTTGAAGTTATTTGGTCGACGATCAACCCTGCAGCATATATTTGAATAAACATATATTTAGATAGATTGATATTTGAATAAATAGATAGTTAGATATATAGATACATTGATTAACTGACAGTAGCCCCGTAGCGTGAAAATTCTACAGGAGGGGCCAAGCAATAGCAGGGGGGGGGCAGGTAATACATTTTACTAAGTAGAAAAAATAAGCAGGGGGGGCCTGACTGACAGACTGATAGACGGATTCAATGGTGGGCGTACCGGGCCCGCGCTTGGGGCCCCTCTAAGTCTAATGTTATATGGAATTAATTTTTTTTATGTTACTTTGTTTTCGGGGCCTAAATTGTGTACTGTATATCGAAGCCTCAAATGGCCTTAGAGCAGCCCCGTAGCGTGAAAATTCTACAGCAGGGGCCAGGCAATAGAAGGGGAGGGGGGCAGGAAATAAATGTTTACTAAGTAGAGCAAACAAGCAGAGGGGGGGGCAGACAAAATGCAAGGGGAGCCCGGCCCCCTGCCTCCCCTCCCCGCACGCTACGGGCCTGCCTTAAGAGTCTGTAGATAGTGAGATATTTTCTACATCGCATGGTACAGTTTGGCGCTCAACTATTCATAATGTAGGCGCTAGGCTAGAGGGGGGGGCATTTTTAGCACATACCGTTTCCATCCACATTAAATGGTGGGTCAGTGAATTGAGAAATAAAGCGATGACATACACAAAAATCTTGCAGGATGCAACCCTATCAGAGTTCTTAGGCATAGGCGAATAAGAGGCCACTGAAAGTAAAAATTCGAATGAAATTTGGTATGAGACCACTTTAAATCATACTAGTAGTACATCACCATAGAGTATATAGCATAGATCCTGTTTACATGATATACATTACGTTATCACGCCTTTGTGAAGATAAAATAACTTTCAAAATTTCACAAGAATATGGTGATAATCATGGTGTATTCGTTTTGAGGCACCAGAGCCCCTCAAAAGTCTGGCAGCTACACTGCCTAAAAATTATGGACCGTTCTTGTTCTACTTCAATATTTTGTTAATGGAACTATAGAACTTAGCCCACTAATGGCTTTAAGAAAGTAAACAATGTTACAAATTGCCCATATTTTTCCATTCATTCGAACCAAATTTGTAATTTCTAATGCCTGTATTGAAACTGTATTATAACTTTTTTTTCCCTCAGTTTAATTATCTCTAGAGCTTCTTTCATAGCTGGATGTATGGTTTTCGTTTAATGGGAACCCTTTCACCATAGGGATCTTTGCATTATAATGAGTTGATACTTGAAATTCGCTTTGCCACTCTAACGTTTATTTATGAAAAAAAAAAAAATGACATTCTTGAAACACCGTACTTGACAACCCAATGGAGTAATTCCCCTCAGTTTAATAAAATATTGATTTCATATACATTCCAAAAGTATTTTACGAGTCTTTTTAACTAAAGGCTTACAAAAGTAAATATCTATTTAATCTAGACATTAGTTGGCAGTGGATTAACCAAGATGGCCAACTATCGGGGTTTTTTTTCCCCTCTTTATAGCAGTATGCGTCGTTCTAAAGCTATGATTCGAGGAAGAGTGCAGAGGCGTGACCGGGGTATGCCAACTTTATTACTTTTTGGCACGGGAATGGATTGGCAAACGGCACCGGGTGCCATTAACACTTGCTGTTGGAAAGTCTTTGAAAACGATAAGATGTCTATCTCTTGCATCCTTTAAATCGCTGAAGGGGGCGGTTTTTTTTATTGTTGTTGTGCCTTTCTTTCATTCACAACGGTGCAAAAACCATGGATGCAACACTGGAGACATAGAAGATCCCTGTTACCATAACCTGAACGATCCAGTGGTTCTCACCAGGGGGGTTGAACCAGGGGCACTTGTCGAACACTTTGAACCACACGACTACTCCTCCCCTGTAAACGCCTGTGTCGCCACTGAAACAGTAAGGCAGGGCCGCTTTATCATATAGGCACAGTATGTACTGTGCCTAGGGCCTACGGACTTTTCAAGGGCCTACGAAAGCCATAATGGCAAATAAGTGCCGGTGCATTCTTGAAAAATATTAAAAAATGAAATCGGGGAGGGCCTACGACTTTGAAAGTGCCTAGGGTCTACGATGACCTTAAAACGGCCCTGCAGTAAGGTGTCAAAGAAGGCGATGACATTTCCATACATAGCCACCTAGCCTCTACTCCTCTGCAAAAGGGCCCCTTAGAGAGTCGGAAATAATCTAATAGCAGAAGCAGCAGATGCAACGGGACCCGCGCTTCTGAAGGGGCCCCGCACGGAGAGCAGAAAACGTTCAGCTTGCGCAAAAATGTATTATCTTACAAAGCCTATGACTTCCTGATAACATTTGCTTGTAAATATCGAATAGCTGCACGCTCCTTCTCCCTCCACTAGCTTAATCCGCCTCGGGCAATTTATCAGTACTTTTGCCAAGGGTCCAAAATATCATATAAAATATTTGTTTAGAGCCCCAGAAAACTTCAGAACGGCTCCGGTCCTAACTAACGATTGTGTCGCAATCAGCTACAACAGTAAAGGAAAATGATCAATGATCATTCATCCACACAAAGCGTAGTGGGTAGCAAGAATAAAATTATCAAAATAGTGTAATAAACTGGCAATTAACAATTAGTTATTGCAATTTGCAAAAAATTAAAATTTGAATTAGAATTATTAATTAAAATCTGTGACGTAAGGTGCGCCAACTACTGGTACGTACCGTACGTTACTTGTCACTTCGAACACCAGCGCCAAAGTACTACCTTTCTAAACTTTTATTTAGACACATAATTTTCCCTCTACTTAAAGATATCGACTAACGATTAAGTCACGTGATGCTGCTAGTGTTTCACGTCTCCCATCTTGAGTGTCAAGAGCACCACATACTGCGCACATTAAAAAACAGCAATTAGCCACCGCCCACCTTTCCATCTCATATTTCCCCAAGCTAAATAAAACCGCATCAATTTCGTGCAGTAGCCTAATATCTTTTTTTTTTATAACATTCAACACTATATTTGTGTTATTTTTTAACATTTTAGTTTTTTTTATATATATTTTATGTTCAAAATTTAACATGAAAATCTCATTCTAAATTGTATAATAAAAATAGGAACAGTCGAAAATAAAAAAAAAAAACGTATCCAATGTTTTCGTAACAAACGAAGGCCACTCAAAAACAATTTGCCATCAAACGGATTTTTGAGAAAATTTGCCAGGTGGGCCAAAGGACGATAATACTAAAGGGGCTTTAGGTAGGAGCGTTAAAGTGTGCCCTGCTTTAGCCCAGTGGTAGGTTAAACGGGTAAGAACATTTTAGAAAAAGGTTATATTTGTCCTAATGACAAAACATTTTGGAAAATGTTATATTTGTCCTAATGAACGCTGCTTAGTCGGGCACTTGGTTGAATTGTGTTATTTAAGAAAGCTTTAGACAGTGCACGCTAAAGACTGAGACAGATAGAATAATACCGACATTTATAGACCATGTTCTTAAGAAAACTGCTTGGCATTTAATACAGGAAGCATAAGACCAATTAGGCTCTCTGTGTCAGGGAAATAATAAACAAACTGGATGGGCTTCAGGAGCCATGCCTGGCTACTGTGAAAAATCGAAAATTAGCTTCGGTCATTTTTCACACCACAAAACCTGTGCAATACTATAATGCAGCGTGTACTACATATGTACACCCCCTTTTTTATTTTCGTAATACTGTTTACCCCTTGGTAGAAAAAACAAACTTGCATACATTGTTGTACATAGGCCACCATAGAAATAACTGGATTGCCACCATTGATGAATGGGCGGGTCCAGATGTAGCATCTTGAAATTGTGGTCTCATTATCCATGGCAGTTCACTAAAGTCACCCCCCCCCCCCCCCCAAAGACAAAAAACATCAAGGGGAAAATGATGATGATAAATATATAGGAAAATGACAGGGGATATTCGTGTGAAGGGAGTCGGGTTGGAAAAGGAAGGGGGGAGGGGGGAATACATCTATTTATTTTACATTAAACTTGAATTTCTTTAATTGTTGTCGAACTCATTTATTTATATATATTTTGAGATATGTAGATAGATAAATAGATTGATTGATTAATGATAAATGTACCAATAATAATTTTTTTGCCCGATTAAAAAAAACAAAACATTCACAATCTCCAGCACCCCACAACACTGGTAAGTTACCTCCCCTACCCACTCGCCCCCTCCCCTCACAACACTGGTAAGTTACCTCCCCTGCCCACTCGCCCCCCCTCACAACACTGGTAAGTTACCTCCCCTGCCCACTCGCCCCCCCCCTCACAACACTGGTAAGTTACCCCCCCCCCTGCCCACTCGCTTTCAGCGCCAAACAAAATTAATAAAGAAGACGTTTGTAAAAAAAAAAATTCAGTACAGTTAGGGTTAAATTAAGAGAAGTGAGTCTTCAATCACAATTCAGTTTTCATGTTATCAATAAACCTCTCACTGTGTAAATATTGGCAAACAGCTTTGTCAGAGGCAGAACTTTATGGGGCTGGAGGGGGAGGGGGGTATATGGGTATGATTTCTCGAGGGAGGAGGGGGGAGGGGAAAGGCTGGTTATAAACTAACCTGGGGGAGGTGGGTAGAGAGTCAAATACCTCTTAATCAGAACTGCCGCGAATGAAATGTGAGCGATCTACTTTCAATTAAAAGTCATACATTTTTCCACAGAATGGAAATTTGAAGAATGGTGTATGCCATTTTTTTCTATTTACTTTTCTAACATTTTAGTTTAGACTTTCATTCTTTATGTTTCCAGAGCTGATAAATGCAAGTAAGGTTCCCCCCCCCCCTTTATGTATGTGTTCGTGTTGTATATATTGAGTGTGCATTTTCTTTTCAGATTTTTAGACTTGCACTGCATTCATCTCAATTGAAAAATTATAAAATTTCAGAGTTTTATTTAATTATTTCATTTCACGAGTGTTTATTTAGTAAGATTTTTCGTTTTTCGTAATATTATTAAATTGAAATTCAGAATGAGCATATTTTTTTATTTTTTGGTAAGTGATATAAATTAGCAAACGACTTCGATAATTGTATTTTGGTAAGGTGTAAAGCCAATGTTCTTTGAGGGTATGTTTTGGTGACGTAAAAAGCATATATAATAATCAAAATAGCAGACTTATAAGTGTATTAATCTCTCCATGTAAGTAAAGTCAATGAAAAGCTACCACATTTTTTTTTCTTTTTTTAACCACCACCCCATTTTGGTGCGCCCGGACCCAAACTTTAAGAACCAAATGACCTGCCGCACCCCCCTCCTCCTTTCCAATTCCAGTTTCAACAATACGTTCACTTTTCAAAACTCAACAAACAATACTCAACAGCAAATGGTTCAAATTCAGTCATTTTATTCATTTGCTACTAGCGGAGGTTTAGACATATAAAGAAAAGTTCAATTTGGACGAAGTTTTCTAAACCAGTGTTTCCCAAAGTGTGGTATGCGTACCCCAGGGGTACGGGAGGAGTTGGGGGGGGGGGTAAGCGCTGCACCTGGCTTAGAACATTTGGTAAACATGCACGGAATAAAAAAAAAGGCGGTACACAAATGTCAAAAGATTGGGGAACACTGATCTAAGCTATAATATACACCCGAGTTCGGGTTTTCCCCGTTGATATTTCCCGTTGCTATGCACGCACTCATTTATTTACCCCGCCTCCTCCCCTCAGCTGTTAATTAAACATGTTGAATAATAATAATAATAATAATAACAAAAACGTGTCCCGCTTTCAATTTTATCGTTCTTATCACAAGTGTGTTTGTGTAATTGTGCGTGCATGTAGGTGTAGGTGAGTAGTAGCGACTATTGCAATCGCTCCTTGCCCCCCCCCCCCCCAAGAATGCCCCCCCCCGGCCGCGAAAGGAAGTTTTCTTTTTGGTAAGAAATATAGACTGTATTTAAAGTCATAGGCTCCTTGCATTTGACACCCACCCTTGGCCCCATGTATCTAAAGATAGCCTCCCACTCCCACCTTCCCCATTTCAGTTTAACGAGATATGCCAAAATTTGTTTAATCAATGTCGTATACTAGTATACAATGTCATATGCAATGTCATATACTAGTATACAATGTTGTATACAATGTCGTATGTCTGTGGCCCCGGTGTGACGAATAGGTGTGTGTGCTCCTATATAAATGGCAACAATATATCAAGTCATTCATCTATCTTTAGCACAGACATACAGATATATTGGTGGGAGAGGTGGATAAAAGTATATATCCGAGCATTCTTAGCAGCAGATTTCATAGGAATGAGTACTTTATAATGGGGCTAGAAGGGGGGGGGGTGTCTCTTTGCGTATATATGGAGACATTTGAATGTAA
The DNA here is from genome assembly GCA_021962125.1 of Bulinus truncatus. NCBI lineage: Eukaryota > Metazoa > Mollusca > Gastropoda > Planorbidae > Bulinus > Bulinus truncatus. Next base: position 1,003,098 of record JAGDYQ010000010.1, on the reverse strand, counting down.
ATAAGCAAAAATGTGGCAGGCTGGAATTGATGGACCCCCAGGTCCCCTGGAGCAATGTACCGATTGCACCACCACCACCACCCCGTTCAGGTCTTGCTACTAGAGTCTAAGTTTATACTTAATTTGATTTACATTAAGTAAAAAAAACAAAACAAAGGGAGGTGAGTCATCTAAAAAGTAATCGATGCTGAGAAACAATCCAAAAAAAAAAGTATATAGTATCGATTGATCTATTGACAAATTGGTATCCGAGTCAAATAATTAGGTTTCTCTGTTTCTTGCTGTTTCCTTCCCAATCCCACGATGTTAAGAAAACATAAACACTGGCCGATTTCCCGTCCGTTCACTTGGAGTCCGATAATTAATTTCTCGGAATATCGGCTGCCAGAGAACAATTTGTCAGGGTGGTATGACTTGGTTGGGCACAAAAACTCTTGGGAAGTTAAAAAATAAAAAAAAAAATTTACGTGTACACATTTCTTCTTATTTGTATATATATATATATATATATATATATATATACATATATATATATATATATATATATATATATATATATATACATATATATATATATGTATATTAGGGTTAGTACTTTTTACATTTTTTTTCAGAATCTTATTTTACATGGCATTTTTTAATGAACAATTGTGAACAAAATATGAAAATAATATTAATTTATTTTTCACTCAAAAAAACCTTCCCCACCAACGCCGTCTTGTGTTTACAATTAAGAAGCGTTTTTCAATAAAATTTCTTCTTTATGGATTGCTCATTAACAAATATTTGATTACATCCAGGAACTTTATAGGGTATTTTTTACCTCCATGTCTGAAACAAAATAAATCAAAAAAGTTTATTTTGAATTTTAAGTGCACTGTTTTAATGTATTATGCGTCTACTGCAACTTTACCAAAAATGGTCAAATCTTATGATACCTTTGTTCGGTAATTGTCACGAGTGGTCTGCTTGGAATTTGGAAAGTCTACTTGGATGATTTGAGAATATTGTATTCTTTTATTTCAATTTCATTCAACTGTAATCGTCTGTTTGTAATTAATTTTGTAGGAAAGCAAATTTGTCAACAAATAAAGCTTGTAAAGTTTTAAAAATAAATAAGCGAACACTCTCCCAATATTGCAGCTCCTTCGCAGTCAGGGGTGTATAAGGCAACCTATAAAAAGCAGATTTGTTGAAGTTGCAGTTTATAAAAACAGCTTACAAAATTTTGAATGGTGCATACATTTTGACAGAAAAAGAATAGAAGGAGAAAAACAAGTTGTTTTACTGAAAAATGTTGAAAAAGAAATTCGATTAGTCATATTGTCTCTGACAAATGGAAAAGCAGAGACAATATTTACAGCGAATAGGGCTGTTCTAGCTGAATGTGAACTCTATTCATGTATTCGAGTAATTATTGCGATAATAGGAATACAAATTCTGGCAGCAAAAATGGTGTGGTACGCAAGCTGCAAAATTACTGTCAACAGAACAGTGGACAAATCCCTCAGTACATAGGCTGCCAGCTTCATGTTTTAGGCCTAGTACTCAAGCATGCTATGGATTCTGTTTTCGGCAGGGAAACGTCTAATCCAAACATTTCTTATCCATTTGTTGCTGAAATTAGCGCAAATTACGAGTCACTTAAAGAGTCACTTGATTCTTAAGATAGTAGTTCAGAAATCATGTGAGAAAACAAAGGATGGAAAGACGACATGAAGTTCTTACATAATTTGATGCAGATATTTCACTATTACGAATGAAATAAAACCTTTCCAGTAATTCACTTCCAGAGACTGATGACCTTAAGTAATGCACGTTGGAATTCAAGTGCAATACTAGCACTTCTGGCATTCCGGAAAATAGAAACGAGAAATTTGAACTTGTGTGTACTTTCATAACGAGGACATGCATGGTCTGAAGTATTGTTTTCAGATCAAAGGGACTGGAAAATAGGAAAAGAGATTTTAGCACCTGCTTTGCATAGATAACACTGAAGCAGAAAGATGCTTCTTGAGGCACTGGGTCTGTGAAGATTAGCAATACCTGGTATAGAATGAAGTAACTGCTATGCAGAAAGAGCTATACACATTATGCAAGATATTGTTCCACGTTGTGAGACTTTAAAGACACTATTAACTGTTTTATTCTCACTAATGATGAAGCATAAAACTTAATTTGTTTCCTATGCTGTCCTTTATTATCAGTTCATATTTTGGACATCTCTATACTCTTGCTTACATGCATTGCACTTGTTGTTCTTATGTAACTTTCCATTACAGTGTTGTGTTATATATATTAATATATAATATTCGTTTTATGGTTTGGTGGGGAAGGTTTTTCAAATATTTTCAGAAAAGGTTATTTGTGTCATAATACACTCATGAAAAGTCACCTTTTCTTGCCATGTAAATATGAGGTTACAAAAAAGTCATAACCCTAATGTATATATAGTCACCTGGCAAATGAATGAAGACCACGTGACTCTAAATCAACAGTCGTATCCTAAAGTTAAGTAAAAACCTCAACAAATACTGACCCACTAGTGGACAAGAGTATGCCATGCCAGAGGTCGATGAATGCCGCTTTATGGTTTCTTATTACACATTGACAGACACTTTATTAACATAACATAGACAACTAACTGCATCGAACATTGACAACTAACTTCATCGAACATTGACATCTAACTGCATCGTACTTTGAAAACTAAATGCATCGAACATTGACAACTGCATAGAACATTCACAGCTAACTTTATAGAACTTTCACAACTAACTGCATAGAAAATTCACAACTAAATGCATCAAACATTGACAACTGTATAGAACTTTCACAACTAACTGCATAGAACATTCACAACTAAATGCATCAAACATTGACAACTGCATAGAACATTCACTACTAACTACATAGAACATTCACTACTAACTACATAGAACACTCACAACTAACTGCATAGAACATTCACTACTAACTACATAGAACACTCACTACTAACTACATAGAACATTCACAACTAACAGCATAGAACATTCACCACTAACTACATAGAACATTCACTACTAACTACATAGAACACTCACAACTAACTGCATAGAACATTCACTACTAACTACATAGAACACTCACTACTAACTACATAGAACATTCACAACTAACTGCATAGAACATTCACCACTAACTACATAGAACATTCACTACTAACTACATATAACATTCACAACTAACTGCATAGAACATTCACTACTAACTACATAGAACATTCACAACTAACTGCATAGAACATTCACTACTAACTACATAGAACATTCACAACTAACTGCATAGAACATTCACTACTAACTACATAGAACATTAACTACTAACTACACAGAACACTCACAACTAACTGCATAAAACATTCACTACTAACTACATAGAACATTCACTACTAACTACATAGAACACTCACAACTAACTGCATAAAACATTCACTACTAACTACATAGAACTTTAACTACTAACTACATAGAACACTCACAACTAACTGCATAAAACATTCACTACTAACTACATAGAACATTAACTACTAACTACACAGAACACTCACAACTAACTGCATAAAACATTCACTACTAACTACATAGAACATTCACTACTAACTACATAGAACACTCACAACTAACTGCATAAAACATTCACTACTAACTACATAGAACTTTAACTACTAACTACATAGAACACTCACAACTAACTGCATAAAACATTCACTACTAACTACATAGAACTTTCACTACTAACTACATAGAACACTCACAACTAACTGCATAAAACATTCACTACTAACTACATAGAACTTTCACTACTAACTACATAGAACACTCACAACTAACCTCATAAAACATTCACTACTAACTACATAGAACATTCACTACTAACTACACAGAACACTCACAACTAACTGCATAGAACATTCACTACTAACTACATAGAACATTCACTACTAACTACATAGAACACTCACAACTAAGTGCATAGAACATTCACTACTAACTACATAGAACATTCACAACTAACTACATAGAACATTCACAATTAACTGCATAGAACATTCACAATTAACTGCATCCAACACTGACAACTAGTTTTTCCCTCTCTCCTTTGTACCACGCCACCCCACCTACCACTCACCCCAACCCAATATTTCAACCCACATGCATAAAGAGAGTTATGAATATTCCAACCCCCCCCTCCCGCCCGATTCCAACCTGCTTTCGATTCAAAACTGTTCCACTCCATTGATAACATTCGCGTGATTGCTTTCATTTTCTTTCTCATTTTTATTTGTTCGCCGCACCTACTGGTCCGTGACTGAATTCTGGATAATGGACATGGCGTGTTTTCTAAATAGGTTACAGACATAACCGTGTAATAGTCGCAATTGTAAACTACTTTTATTAAATTAATACGAAACTACTTTTATTAAATTAATACGAAACACACACACACACAAAAGAAGTTGAATATTTCAGAATGATGTGTGACCCACTTTGTGACCGAATCCTTTAATTTACAATTCGGGAATATAATTAAGTGCTAATTATAATTTTATCAGAATATTCAAAAGTTTTGATAAATCAACAGACTTATTAAATAAAAGGGTTTATGACTGTAAACATTGGCTTTCAATATTGACAGATTGGATTTCGTTTTTTATTCTTTAAAATAAATAAATTAAAAAAAAAATGTAGGCCTATATGTTAGTGACAGTCGAAGATGAGCATCTGAAATATATTTTTAATTAGCTGGAACTATTTCTTGGTGACAACATTTAGTAAGTGGAATGATGTATTTAATTGTCACTACCTCTGACTGACTGTCTATCTATGTATGTATGTCTTTGTTATCTACCTAGTTACCTGATTGTATATATAAATGCCCTATATATATATACATATATACCAATATATACATATATACCAATATATACCTAATTCTCTTTCTACCTGTAAATCTATATATTTTATAACACTTATATACATATCTACAGTCTTAATATTTACTTATTTCTCTTCCTACCTACATACATATCTGTATGTCTTTCTTCTCATCTTTTTTTTATCTATCTATATAACTACTTGATGAACTATACAACATTATATCTGTTTATACATGTATCTGTAGTTAATTTTTTTTTACAACTAAGCCATGTCTGTTGAGAGAATCCATGTAGGCAGGTCACGTGTTTTAACCTCTGCAAAGGCCAACAAACAGCCATGCATCGCTCACCCAGACTATTCGCTGCTCAATTCTGGCCCAGTTGCTATCGCCACCAAAAAGATTTCCATTGTTCAGCCTTATCATTCGCTGCTCCGTTCTATGGTAACGATGAACCGCCCGAGTCGTAGCAAAGACATACGTCACGTGATAGCCTATCATCGTACTAAAAGATCTTTCAGGACCCGGGGTAGAGAGGGGGAGGGCACTATGTTAAATTGCTCGTCGGTAGTCTTTAAGCCAGATATATTCTAAGTACTGACCATGCAAGTACAAGTACGAGTACAAGTACCCAAGGCTCATCTTCGAGTACAAATACACACGTTTTTAAAACAGCAAGTATGACTGTATGAGTACAAAATATCCCAAGTACCCAAGTTGCAAAGTACGAGTACAAGTACCCAAAACAAATGTACTCGAACATGAGCCTACTAGAACTAAGTACCCAATCCAATGTACAGGTAGTACCAAGTACCCAATCGGATGTAGAAGAACCACGACTACAAAAACTACCCTCAATAAGAAGGTCAAATTCTTCCAAACAATTACACACACGCACATATACATACATATATACACACATATCTATGTATATCAACTACATAACTATATAAACTATCATGTGTGTGTGTGTGTGTGTGCGCGCGCGCGCGCGTTCATTATTTAAAACATACTTTAAACCAAAAAAAAAGCATCTGAGAAGAAAAAATTGCTGTTTGTGTATATTAATTGATTCAAACGCGATCCATAAATCTATATTTTTAAAAACAACTACTGCAGGTTAGGGTCAGATTGTGATTTACTCGACTAGTTTGACACAGTTTTAATGCCTCTCTATTAAGCACAAGTTTGAGACGGTTTACCTTGATCGGCGATCCTGTATAATTTTACGCGATACCTAAATGGAAGGAAATTGATTTCTATTCTAAGGAAATGTTTGTCTCCAAATAAATCGATTACTGTTCCTTTTTTTTAAGAAATCGATGTTTGCATTTTGTGGAGTAGAATACAGAAGAACGACAACCCTCGATGTAAACAAAAACATCACGTGATGTGTTCAAGAGTAGGTCTATATTGGCCTATATGTCCGAAAACGAAACACAATAGTGCTTACTGCTTATCATAATTTTTTCGGGACTTTTTTTTTTGCCGTTTCTTGAAACGTCGAACATGATCTAACAGTTGAAGCTCAGAAGAGCCCCTATTGTGAAAGATAATTATCAGGGGCCTAGAATTTGCAGGCGGCGACATTTTTTTTTTTTTTTTTTTTTTTTTTTTTTTGGAAGAGGGCCTCCTAATGTTGGCTTTCCCATAGGCGCTGCAAGCTTACGCCTTTTCGATAGCCCCCAAATGTACATTAGCCCCTCCCCACCCCCCAAATTTTATTGCTTATGGCCCCAAATGTACCTTAGCACAGGGCCCCCAAAAACGTATGATCTGTTCGGCCCTTCTCACCACACCCTCCCTTGCCGCGATCATGATCTCAGTGTTAATGCCGGGGAGTTTTCATAATACCGAGCCTAAAAAAATGCCTACCATCAAAATTAAGGCCTGTCTCTGCTAAGAATGTCAACAAATCGTTTAACAGCACATGTTTACTACAAAACTTCCTCTGTCCTAAGGCCGATTAAAAAAAATACCTATTGGCTTTTAAAATAATAAAATGATGTACATGTACATTATATATCATAATATAATTGTAAACTATATTGTGAATCAGTTGATGATTGTGAACTATGTTTTGGCTCATTTTATGATTGTGAACGATATTGTGAACTAAAGTGTGCATCATTTTATGATTGTGAACTATATTTTGGCTCATTTTATGATTGTGAACTATATTTTGGCTCATTTTATGATTGCGAACTCTATTGTGTACTGTAGACTCAGGGCCATGAAATTTGTTTTTTTTTCTTTTGAAACTATGATGTCCCAGTATTGATGAGATGTTTATCTGTTGATCCTTCATTCCCGTGCGGCACTTTGCCACCCACAAGCAGAGGCGCAACTAGACCAAACTTTCGGGGGGGGGGGGAATCACTTGTATTAAAAAATCACATTATTTATATATTTGTATTTTATTTTAAACAAATTTTGGTCTAATCTTTTAATTTTATTTTTTATTTCGGAGGGGGCAAATGCCACCCCCCCCCAGTTGCGCCACTGCCCACAAGGGGCGGCATTTTCACCACTTTAGAATCTAAAAGCACGAGAATGAAACGGCCTTTAAAAAGAGTCCTCCCCGGGAGCCATTAACCCTAAGTTACGCTTCTGGAATTGTTCCATTGATTTATTTTATTTATTTTTTTAACTATTTTAGTGAAGGATCGAGACAAGCCCCCACTTCAGTGTTTCCCGCCTATATATAAAATATCGTGGATAAGAAATGCTAAACTCGGCTAAGAACGTATCGTGTTACCTCCAAAATAAAAAAATAAACAATAAAGTTTTGTTTGTTTTTCACCGCGGGGAAGGTTTTTTGTCTGAAACTGTCGGTTTAGTTTAACCAATGTCACTTACATATATATTTTGTCTGAAACAGTTGGTTAGTTTAACCACAGTCACTTGCATAAACAATGCTGTAATATTTTGAAACAATTTTTATGAAGTAGGTCTGATTAACATATTTAAAACCCAGAATTATTGACACATTAAAAACATTAACTAAATGCATACACAAATATTTGTTTTAATATTAATGACATGTTTTAAAAGGCTTAGATAATAAAAACAAGCAATTAAGCCTGTTCCATTCTGGACAGAGGACGTGTTAGCGCATTTTCATGTTATGTATCAGTACGTATGCTATCTTTCAGTAAATATTTGTAAATTTTGGAAATGTTTATAAATTCAATTGTGTAATGCATATATCTGTAAAAAAATAAATTATAAAGACGTTTCTTTATATTTGAAAAAAAATTATTGTCTCTTAAATCTAACTACAAGTGGTTTGTGGTTACTGAAATAGGACCCATAATTGAAAACATTCGAAATTATAGTCATTTAATCGTCCGAAAACTCGGTCAATTGTTGCATAGCTCTGATACTTTCAATTAAACTCAGAACACAAGCTTACTATTTCATTTGATGAGTTTCTTAATAAATCTTGGTGAAACTACGTGTTGCAGTATTTCGCACCAAATGAACGGGCTATTGAACGTACAAGGTGTATATATAATATATAAGCCCCTTAGGAGCCCTGAAGCCCGGCCCTCAGAGGTCTTATCGCAAAATAAACTTTTGATGTACACATGGCAGGCCAAGACCTACAAAATGATATATTCATCATAGGTCTAGGACTTATAGTTGCTGAGATATAGCGCTCCTTTATTAATATAGCTTATATAGTAAAAAACGGTACTAAGGCCCCTTTTACGGCCCTGAAGGGTCAGATCGCGAAATGGAAAAAAGTCATTTCTTGGCAGGCCAAGACCTACAAAATGATATATACATCATGGGTCTAGGACTTATGGTTGTTGAGATCTAGGGTGTACACGGACGGACAGACAAAACGGGGACAATAGAGCATTTTTTTTTTTCGAAAATGCTCTAAAAATGTACTTCATAATGGGCTAAAAAAAAGTATTCAATATTTAAAACTGACACACCATTAAGTAGGATGATTAGTGGCGATAGGAGCTCATGGTGCGAACCAGGTACTTGCTACAGAAGGCCTTATTTATACAGAATTTATGTATTTTTAGAAAAATGTTTTGAATGTCAGTCATTTTTTTTTCTTCTGACGAATTTTGTAAATTGAGACTTGGTAGAATGTTCAGAGTAAAGCAGATGAGGGTGTTAAGTTAAAACCTGTACAGTGGTGTAGTAGGTAAAAAGAGTTAAACGACTTTTTTACTTGCAGGATATATTAAAAAAATAGATGAAAAGATACATTATGTATCTAGCGATGCAGCTACAGATAGCTATTGTTATTATGTATGCAGCGATGCAGCTACATATAGCTATTGTTATTATGTATGCAGCGATGCAGCTACATATAGCTATTGTTATTATGTATGTAGCGATGCAGCTACAGATAGCTATTGTTATTATGTATGTAGCGAAGCAGCTACAGATAGCTATTGTTATTTTGTATGTACCGAGGCAGCTACAGATAGCTATGGTTATTTTATGATGTCCCGATCATTGGCGTCACGGGGGGAGGATGCGGGCGGAACCGGATGACACCATTTTAGGGGTGACACCTAAATGAACAGTTCTAAGTTTCATTGCAGAAAAAAATTCGGTATAGTCGGTTTTATAACAGATTGCAACCATAGAGAGCAGTAGCACAGGGTGCTACCATGCAGAGCAGTAGCACAGGTTGCCACCATAGAGAGCAGTAACACAAGGTGCCATCATGCAGAGCAGTATCACAGGGTGCCACCATGCAAAGTAGTAGCACAGGGTGCCACCATGCAGAGCAGTAGCACAGGGTGCCACCATAGAGAGCAGTATCACAGGGTTCCACCATGCAGAGCAGTAGCACAGGGTGCCAAGATAGAGAGCAGTAGCACAGGGTGCCACCATGCATAGCAGTAGCACAGGGTGTCAACATAGAGAGCAGTAGCACAGGGTGCCACCAAGCAGAGCAGTAGCACAGGGTGTCACCATGCAGAGCAGTAGCACAGGGTGTCACCATGCAGAGCAGTAGCACAGGGTGTCACCATGCAGAGCAGTAGCACAGGGTGCCACCATGCAGAGCAGTATCACAGGGTGCCACCATGCAGAGCAGTAGTACATGGTGTCACCATGCTGAGAGCTTAGGTAAATGAACAGTTCAAAGCTGCTCGGATCAATGTAGAGTTGTTGTTTTTTTTGCAGACATTCTAAAAAATGGCATGTAGTCACGTGATTTCATGACAATGGAGACGTAGTTTATAAACTCAGTTTAAGGAAAGTAATATATATCTTTCTGAAATACGGTCAGTAATACATCTTTTGTATCGCTAATATATTTTAACTACTGGAACATTCTATTTTCAGTGAGCTTCATGTGTAGCCGGAGACTGCAATACACATGGTGGCAATACACACTGTGGCAATACACATGGTGGCAATACACACGGTGGCAATACACACTGTGGCAATACACACGGTGGCAATACACATGGTGGCAATACACACGGTGGCAATACACACGGTGGCACTACACATGGTGGCACTACACATGGTGGCAATACACATGGTGGCAATACACATGGTGGCAATACACACGGTGGCAATACACACTGTGGCACTACACACGGTGGCACTACACATGGTGGCAGTACACATGGTGGCAATACACATGCTGGCACTACACATGGTGGCAATATACACGGTGGCAATACACACTGTGGCACTACACATGGTGGCACTACACATGGTGGCAATACACATGGTGGCACTACACATGGTGGCACTACACATGGTGGCAATACACATGGTGGCAATACACATGGTGGTAATACACATGGTGGCACTACACACAGTGGCAATACACATGGTACAGGTGTCTGAAGTCCATAGGACTCAAACCAATGAGATAGAGGCTAATCAATGAATGAGATATACTATATGAGAAGAGGCTAATCAATGATTGAGATATACTATATGAGATAGTGGATAATCAAGGATTGAGATATACTGTATGAGATAGTGGATAATCAAGGATGGAGTTGTACAATTTCAGGATATATCTCAATGTCGATACACATTTTGTATGAACAACCATTGCACTGACTTGCCATTGAAATGAGTAGTAGAGGTCAGAAGTGCAAAAGAAGAAGCTGAAAGTGAATTTTCTTATTATCTCTATACTTATAAGACGCATTTGTTGTCTGTCTGTCTGTCTGTTCGCTTATAACTCAAGATCCAGACAATCAAATAACGTGAAATTTGGTACACGTACACATAATCACATGAGGACGGTTATAGGACATGTTTCGTTTCATCTCGATGGGTAGTTTAATTGTAATTAATTATTTTTATTTTAGTATTTTACTATATTAAAGTAATCTCGACGGCGCCATAAATAAAACTCCTCTGTGACGTCATTTCCGGATGATACGTTTTACATTTTTAAATTTTCCTACAAATAAAGTTTAATATAACTTGCGCGCTGGTGCTGTATCGTGCCTTAATGCTGCAAAGAATTGTTGATGTTTTTTCATGCTCCCTAATTGGTACAGTTTGCGGAAAGTAAAGGAATGAAGAAGGGTTTAAGAAGAAGTGTGAAGAGAAATAATATGTGTGTGTGTATATATATATATATATATATATATATATATATATATATATAAAGAGAGAGAGAGAGAGGGAGGGAGAGATAAAGAGAGGGAGAGAGAGGAAAGAGAGGGAGGAGAGAGATAAAGAGAGGGGCCGAGAGGGAGAGGGAGAGAGGGAGATGGGAGGGGGGGAGGGAGAGAGGATGGGAGAAAGGGAGGGAGAGATAAGAGAGAGGGGGCAGGGAGGGAGATAGAGGGAGGGAGGGAGGGAGAGGGGTGGGTAGGAGAGAGGGAGGAAGAGATAGGGTAGGGAGAGAGAGGGAGGGAGAGAGGGAGAGAGAGAGGGAGGGAGAGAGAGAGATAAAGAGAGAGAGGGGGCAAGCCGGGAGAGGAGATATATATATATATATATATAGGGATATAGGGAGATATATATAGGGAGAGAAATAAATAAATACCGGAAGCGATGTATTGAGAAAGGAGGGATCTAGTGAGAGAGGGGAGGGAGAGAGGAAGGAGAGGGGTTAGGGGAAAACAGTAGGTAAACAGAAAACCTTATTAGAAATAATTTACATAAAATACGAATTGTATAACAACATTTGATATGAATGTGCTAAACAGGCAATAAGAATGAAAACATGTTCATTTAATATTTAGGGATGGTGGGGGGTTATCAAAATGAATTAGTGCTTAGGGCCCTATGGGGACTAGACTTTGTGTCCCTTACATTCTAACATTCTTTGTCTTTGACAGTTTTAGTGTCGTCGCACATACATAATCTTGACACACACACAACACACACACACACACAAAGACAATTACTCCACACACACATCAGACACACACACACACACACACACATAGTCTGAAGTTTAACTACACACATAATTGTTAAGAAACGTATATACTGAAAGCCGTTTATGTAAAAATAAAGTTTAATACTTGAAATAAATCAACAAGTTTAATATGAAATTAAACAATATTAAGTAAAAATAAAACTGGTCAAACATCCACCAGTTGTTATTCTGTAAACATTGTTGTTCATTATATACATACTGAACACATCATTCAACATTTAAACATAATACTGAACACATCACTCAACATTTAAACATAATACTGAACACATCACTCAACATTTAAAAATAATACTGAACACATCACTCAACATTTAAACATAATACTGAACACATCACTCAACATTTAAACATAATACTGAACACATCACTCAACATTTAAACATAATACTGATTACTTCACTCAACATTTAAACATAATACTGAACACATCACTCAACATTTAAACATAATACTGAACACATCACTCAACATTTAAACATAATGTCAAGACACAGCACAACTCCAGCATTGATCATTTCACTAAGCTCATTTCAGTTCTACAGTAGACACTATAGTAGTAGCCTTATGCTGTAAAATAATAACATGTATGCTGTAAGGTAATAGCCTACATTTAGTTCTTACTTTAGTTTAGTTCCTACTTTACTCTGTATTTAGTTCCTACTTTACTCATTCAGTGAGTGGAAGAGCGAGAAACAAAGAATACTGCTCCAGTATTTAAATGTTATATACAACATAAGAGCCACATGACATATAAACATGTTCAAAACTATTTTAATTTGTCCACATCTAGCAATATCATGTACTGCCAGCTCATTATTTATTATTGCTATAAATGTCGGCGAGTTCAGTTAGTGAATATCATTTTATGTTTAATATGTAATTGATTACAGTATATCATTAAGTAATCACAGTAAATAATATTAGTTCATTAGTTCTAAGATAATGTATTTCTTCCAAACACTCTCAAATCACACCAGGAGGTGGATGCACTGCCTGGGCTGACGGTAGTTATTGGACAGTCACTGGACTGACTGAAATATATTTATAAAGAAATATTTAACAAATTTAATGTTTTCATGGCCGTCATTTGCCCTTCCATACGGAGCCAGGATGTGCATCAATGTTATGTCACAATGTCACAGAACTATAATGCCAGGATGTGCACCAATGTTATGTCACAGTGTCACAGAACTATAATGCCAGGCTGTGCACCAATGTTATGCCACAGTGTCACATAACTATAATATCAGACTGTGCACCAATATTATGTCACAGTGTCACAGAACTATAATGCCAGGCTGTGCACCAATGTTATGTCACAGTGTCACAAAACTATAATAAACGAAGTAAGCCATGTTTAAAATGATTTTGATGACAGACAAGTTTTCGAGAACTAAAACAATGAAAGTTGATTTTTTTTTAAAAATTAATCATTTTACCCAAAAAAAATTATATCTGAACTAAATATTTGTATATACTAATAAAATATTTTAAAGCAACACATAATCCTATACACTAGCACCTGATTTCAATTAAACTATATTCATAATAAAATATTAATTCAAAATTTAATTCATTTAATCGATGCTGTGTCAGTGAAATCAATAATTGATCTAAGTTGTGCTAAATAGATGACCCACATACAGTTTTATTCCTTTTCAAACACTTTCAAACATTTCCTAACAAACTTCATCTGGACAAGTTACATAGACTTTGACCTGTACAAGTTACATACACTTTGACCTGTTTAATAGGCTGGATTCATTAGTTGAGGCTGCACTACTCCACAGAGCACATGTTCTTACAATATGTCACAAACTGCAGATGGCGTTGTCATCAATTCGGGGGCGCGACACGAGCCACCGTGGGCCGAGCTGTAGTGAAACACGCTGACACCAGCGCCCTCGTATGAGTGACCTCTCTTGATAAGCACAGAGTTATCCCCACCTGCCTCGGTGTTCTCCCCACAAGGCGGCTTCTGTTGGCCGTAAGACTTCCTGTTGGCCTTGGCCTGTCGCAGGACTTTCAGCACATCCACGTGATCGTACTTGATGGCCGCCCCCACCAGGGACAGGGGAGCGAAGGGCTCGAAGCAGTTGTTCTTAACAGAGGCGTCCCTGGTGTCCAGGTCAATGTCGCCGTGACACAGGAGCACATTGACCCTGTCCGAGTCTCCAGCCATCACCGCGTGGGCCAGCTCGATGGAAGCCTCGTGCTTCAGCAACAGTTTCACGATGGACTCGTCTTTGACGTTCCGCTTGGCGTACTCTATCAGGGTCAGGTTATTCCTGGTTAGATTCACTCTTGACCACGACTTGACAAGCCGGTGGACCTGGAAGTTGGGTAAATGTAAACCGAGAAATACGTTATTACCTTTGAGTTCAGTAACAATAACTAAAGAAATATCACTGGAACAGAATAGGATTTAATGTGAACTGCAGTAAATATGCAATTACACTCGGAGAGAAGTAAATTCTAATGATCAACTATGATTGTTTTATATACATAAGTGGCTCAATAATATGTGGGGGTGGGAGGGGGGGCAGTCCTGCTCTATAACATAAACAATGTGGCTCTTATCAGTACTGATAATTTTTTTTTGTCATGGGCTAGCCTCAGATGAAATACTGCAATCAGTAAATTTCAATATTAAATGTCATTCTGTCTTTTTAAATAATTGGACTTTCATACAAAACTTTATTTTGCTTTTACTTTTTTCATCCAAAAAAAATGTTTTAAGGGAACATTACTTATAACGTGAAGCCTTGTTTTATTTTGGGTTTTTTTTTTTGGGGGGGGCGGGGGGGGGGCTGAAGAGTGACGTACTCATGGATGACGCACTGAGGGAGTGACGTACTCAGGAATGACGCACTGTGACCTGACGTACTCAGGGGGAATGACAGGTTGAATATTAAAAATAAAACATTACATCATTTTTGAACTGCACCTGAAGAGTAATTACTCAGGAATGACGCACAGAAGATATTTGGTTAGAAGATATTTGGAATGACGCACTGAAAAATGAATTACCAGGAATAACGCTTCTGAGGATGAGGTGGTGGGGGGACGCTAAATTCTTTGCACACGGACAGAAAATAGTCTTTAGGTGACACTGTTTGTAGCCCCTTCGGAGTGACGTACTCAGGTTTGTAACGCCTTAAGAGTTAGAAACAATCGATTTATTAAACTTGGAATAAAAACTACTATTTTGACAAAGAAATACATTGATATTTAGGAACCGAGTGGTGTAGATGCTCGACTGTCTACCAGGAGTCCTGGGTCATGCCTCGTGAGAACCAATGGAATGACGCATGTCCTGGTGAAAATTGACAGTACTCACAAGTCCACCCAACTTTCAATGGGTACCTGACTAAGGAATGACGCACTGAAGAGTGACGTACTCCAGGAATGACGCATTGAAGAGTGACGTACTCAGGAATGACACACTGAAGAGTGACGTACTCAGGAATGACGTACTGAAGAGATGACGTACTCAGGAGCAACGCACTGAAGAGTGACGTACTCAGGAATGACACTGAAGAGTGACATATTCAGGAATGACGCACTGAAGAGTGACGTACTCAGGAATGACACTGAAGAGTGACATACTCAGGAATGACGCACTGAAGAGTGAACGTACTCAGGAATGACGCACTGAAAGGTAGTCGTATAGAATGACGCAATGAAGAGTGAACGTACTCAGGAATGACGCACTGAAGAGTGACGTACTCAGGAATTTACGCACTGAAGAGTATACGTACTCAGGAATGACGCACTAAAGAGTGACGCTACTCAGGAATGACGCACTGAAGAGTGACGTACTTGGGACCATGACGCACTGAAAGGTGACGTAGCTTCAGGAATGACACTGAGTGACGTACTAAGGAATGACGCTACTGAAAGGTGACATTACTCCAGGAATAGCGCATCTGAAGAGTGACGTACTCAAGAATGACGCACTGAAGTGACGTACTCAGGAATGACACTGAAGAGTGACGTACTCGGGAATGACGCACTGAAGAGTGACGTGTTCAGGAATGACGCACTGAAAAGTGACGTACTCAGGAATTATGCACTGAAGAGTGACGTACTCAGGAATGACGCACTGAAGAGTGACGTACTCAGGAATGACACTGAAGAGTGACGTACTCAGGAATGACACTGAAGAGTGACGTACTCAGGAATGACGCATTGAAGAGTGACGTACTCAGGAATGACGCACTGAAGAGTGACGTACTCAGGAATCACCCACTGAAGAGTGACGTACTCAGGAATGACACTGAAGAGTGACGTATTCATCAAATGATGTATTGAAGAGTGACGTATTCAGGAATGATTGTGAAGAATGACGTACTCAGGAATGACGCACTGAAGAGTAACAATTACTCAGGAATAACACTGAAGTGAATATATCTCAGGAATGACGCACTGAAGAGTGACGTACTCCAGAATGGCCGCACTGAAGAGTGACGTACTCAGGAATAGACGCACTGAAGAGTGACGTCTCAGACTGACGCGAAGAGTGACGTATCTCAGTGAACTCGGCCCCACATTTAAGTAGCGCCGCCAATATCTAGAATAAATGAACAATTCAACAGTTGTGCGTTGTTTGTTTGTTTGACGCAATCCATTTAGTAAATACAAATTGAAATGGAAGAAAAGTGAAGAGTGACGATACTCAGGAATGACGCACTGATAGAGATAACACACACACACACTCACACTGAAGACAAACATACTCACGTATACACAATGGAAACAATTTAACAGAGCTATTGTAGTTAGTGGAGATATAATAAATTTAACAGAGTTATTGTAGTTAGTACATACGTAGGCCTACTGAAGGTTTGAACAATGTACTCAGGAATGACGCACTGAAGAGTGACGTACTCAGGAATTGTACGCACTGAAGAGGTGACGTGCTTACTCAGGAATGACGCAATGAAGAGTGTCGTACTCAGGAATGACACTGAAGAGTGACGTACTCAGGAATCTACGCACTGAAGAGTGACGTACTCAGGAATGACGCACTGAAGAGTGACGTACTCAGGAATGACGCACTGTGACGCTAAACTATAAGGGGGAAGGACAGGTCGAATGTTGCAATTATTTAGACATTTCATCATTTTTGAATTGCACCCTAACGACAAAATAACTTCCCTAACAGATATTCTCCACTAGTCTATACACTCGGCATTAATTTAAATTATAATCTTCAATAATTTAACCATCAATGTATTTAAATTTAATTATTTACAAATTCAAATTCTTCTCTTCACTAAGCTAATAGGGGCTGTTTACAAACTATTTAAAACTGAATCTTTGAACCCACGTTCTAGAGCAAAAGTTAAAGTTCTCTCCGTGGCACTCCAGTACCAGAGGATGGCCCCTTGATGATGGCTGACATTATGTTGTAGACAGGTTTGTTCTATGGCTTTCGGTCTAGAAAAACAACCATAGATTGTCTGTAATTGTTGGACATATAAAAACTTAACTATTTCGACAGAGAAATACATTGATATTTAGTAGCCGTAGTTTTGTAGATGCTCGACTGTCTAACATGTTTCTACTCTTCCCAGTATTTGTTGTTTTTTTAACATTTTCTCAGCTCTTTTAAATTCTCTAAAATATTTGTATTGCAAACTGTAAATGATGTTGTTGAGAACTGGTTAATAATGAGCATATTTCATGTCCATGGTTCATATGATACTGGCCATTTGAAAGACCCAACTTATAAAAAAAAATTTTTGGGACAAAATAAATAATAGCTTTGAATTTGACAGTTTTTTGCCTCGTAGCCCCGAATATTTATAGGTTTGTTCCTCGTAGATCACCTTCCCACCCTGTCGCAATCCCCACACACACTCACCCCAGGTATTGCTCTGGGATCCCCGAAAACTATAAATGAAGATGTATTTATTTGTTAGCCCTACGACAAGTAAACTTCCTGCTCTATTCCCGGAGTTTAAAATAAGAAAATTAATTCTAGTTTACATTTTATATTCTGTAGTATTATTCTCTCAACTTGAAGGTAAGTCTCTCCCTGAGCCAGATTTACTTTGATCAAAATAACAAATCTCTCCCTTTTCTTTCCATCATTCCCTTTTTCCCTCCCTTTCTCTTTCCCTCTCATGCTCTCTCATCACCTATCTCCCTCCCTCCTTCTCTCACCCCCGTCCCCCCCCCCCTCTTTCCCACCTTCCCTTTATTCCTCCTCCCCCTCTCTTCCCCTTCCTACCCTCTCTCCAAAAATATCTCTCTCCCTCCCTCCCTCTCTCTCCCTCCTACTCAATCTTGTCCCTTCCTTTCTCTTTCCTTAATCCCTTTCTCTCTCCCTCTCTCTAACCAAACGATCCCTCTCCATCCCTAAATCTTTATCTCTCTCCCTACCACCTCTCTCCCTTTCCCTCAATCCTTCTCTACATCTCCCTGCCCCCTCCTTCCATCTCCCTCTTTTGCCCCCCTCTACTCTTCATCTCTCTCCTAAGTCCCGTCTCTCTGTACAATTAAAAGTCAAATTACGGTTCTTAAATAAACAGAAAACCTTATTTTAATGAGGGCAAAGCCGGGTACTTGCAGCATGAAAAAAATAAAAACAACAATATTTTTTTCCGTCCCTAACCCTTATCTTCTCCGTCCGTTCAATAACACATTCACTTGGTGGGCGGAATATAGAATTCCCTGTGGATTGATAGACATTTGAATGAAATAACATTTAAAGCACCCACGTGCAAGTTCATCATCGGGAAATGACGTCACAGAGGATTTTTTATTGTTATAGTGAAGGCGATCCCATACAGTGAGTACTTTAATATAGTAAAATACTAAAATCATTAATTACATTAAAACTACCCATCTGATATTGTATTAATAATGTTAATAATGTCACAGAAACATTTTAATTAACGTATTTCGGTTTATTAAAGTGCACCTTTAATTTTAATATTCTGAATACATAAAACGATAGGTAAATTGAAATGACTATTGATTTCATCATGTTTACAATTGGAGTTTCCGAAGTTACCCCTCTTTTTAAAATGTATCATCAGAAATTACGTCACAGAAGAGTTTATTCTGGCGCCGTCTGAGATTACTTTAATGGTAAAATACTAAAATAATTAATTACAAATTAAACTACCCATCGAGATGAACAGGAAACCTGTCCTATAACCTTCCCCATGTAATTATGTATGTGTAACAAATTTCACGTTATTTGGTTGTCTGGATCTTGAGTTATAAGGATATAGACAGACAGACAGACTGTAAATGCGTCTTATAACTATAGAGATGTCAAATGGTATGTATTGTGTCGAATAGTATTTATTATGTCAAATGATATGTATTGTGTCGAATAGTGACTTATTATGGCTGTTGGGTTCTGTGAAAGCAATCAATGTAACAAATAAACTATGACAATAAATAAATAGAATATATCAATTCAATGGAGCAATAATCAAGCATATTTACTGATACAATATCGATAACATTTACATTTGTAATCGAACCTTAAAAGGCGTTGGGTATACTGCGACTTAATAGGATGGGAGTCAATCTACGGACCAACTCCATCATCTCAGTCGTTGGCAACGCCTTTAAATTTTTCAGATCAATATTTCGATCAATCTTCAGTGAACAGGCCCCACATTTATTTAGCGCCGCCATATATCTAGAATAAATGAATAATTCAACAGTTATTTGTTAACTGTTTGGTTCAATCTTCATTTAGTCAAATACAAATTGAAATGGATAAAAAAGTGAAATTATATTTTTCCTGATAACGTATTAAGTACATAGAATATGGCATATCGAGATAAACACACACACGCTCACTCATACACATACACGCAATACACAATGGAAACATATTTAACATAGTTATTGTAGTAATAAACAACATATTTATTTTCTATATCAATCGACCGTTTGACCAATGTTGTCTACATGCACGACTTCTCACTTACACCTATAGCCTATCCTATATTTCAAGTCAATTGTAGAACACAAAAATTGTCAAGTATAGGACATATATAAAAGCTACAATGGAAACATTCTTGATGCAAGCAACATTAGTCTCACTTGTGGCAGTCTCCTTGTGACAGCGATTTTAACAGCAGTTGCCTGATATGTCACGTTTGTTCAAGTCCTATACAGCATTGAGAGAGTTGCAAAACTATGGGCACAAACCTTAACCTCCTGCTTTAGGTGAGGCAATCATCGTAACAACATGAAGGTAAGACTTGGCCCTGAATGAGAGAGGAACAATTCATTGAACATTCTTCAATAATTGACATTTTTTATTATTTAAAACCCTTCCCTAAACACATATTCATTCACTAATGTATACTTTCGGCATTAATTTAAATTATAATCTTCAATAATTTAAATTGTCTCACTAACAATTTATATTTTTGCTAAATTTACATTATTCACTAATTTGTATTCATCCACTAATGTATATTCTTCACTAAGCTAACTAGCCTGGAATCAGCCAATGTTTACAAAGTGTTTAAAGACTGAATCAACTTTGAACCCACGTTCTGGAGCAAACCATGTTAAAGTTCTCTCTCCTGCCTTAAGGCACTCCAAGTACCAGAGGATGGAATCCTATTGAATGGTCCGGTGCCATTGTGGTTGTTGTCAACATGGTTTGTTCTAATGGCTTTCAGGTCTCTGAGCAACAGGAAAACACCATATAGATTGTCTATATTTGTTGGACAAGTATTTTATTCATCATTCTGATGAACTCTTTCCTTCTCAACTGAACATCGTCTTTATATAATTCTCCTTCCATCCATCTCGAACATTCCACATCGCTCTGTCTCTCACTCATTTAGTCAATACAATTTGACAAAAAAATATATTTATTTCTAGAAAATTTTTAGTTGTAAACAACATATTTATTTTCTATAAACATCTCGAATCTTGACTCCACAGCTCTACTTTTAAAGATACACTACAAAGTATTTATATATGACATAAACAATTATTTAACATGGTAGACTTCTAAAAGTAAAGCATAAGTTGGCCTAAAGAAAAGAAACAAACTATTTGCAATACACACCTCTATCCCAGACAAGGAAGATTCTTTTTGCAGCTCTTCTGGTCCGATGACCTTGACCTCACCACGCCAATACTGAGAATACTCACTCTCATCCAGCGTGACCTTCTGGGACCCCTGCAACGCGGAGCTGCGAAACGTTCGACCTGGCCTTTGATGGGACTCCACCCCTAGCGCCCTTGAGACATCAACTACAGGTGGACTAACTGCCTCTGTGATCGCTGCTGCTCGCCCCTGCACTGGTGTTCATTTCTTGTCTGTAGGACGCCAGCATCTCGCCCTGAGCCAAATGTCCTCATAGGTGTCGTCGGTCTTCCTCGCTTTACTTTTCTTATTGGCGGATTGAAAAAGCCGCTTGCAGGTTCCGCCTTGTGCCTTAAACTGACGACGCAAGACTGTCCCCGATGGACTCGGCCGTGTCCGCCTTGGCCAGATCGGAAATGAGGTTTTTATTCTGGCGTTGGTCGACATGAACAGTGGAAGCATCGTTCCCTTCCAGCAACAATGGTTCTTCCTCCGGGTTGTCTTGGTAGTCCACCTCGGTAGTCAGTTTCGACTCCGCGCTGAGATTGGTTGGCCTGGTGTGGTGAAGACTGTCCTCCATGGACTGGGCCACGACCGCCGCTGCCATTATGTATTATTGGTTGCTATGGTAACAGTGAGGTGAAGGATGGTGGCGTACTACATGATGATGAAGAAAGAACTCATCCGTAAATAGTTCTCACCTAGAGAAATAGAGAGAAAAGATAAATTAAGCTTTTATCCAGCAGTGTGAGTAATCAAGAAATTAATGTAGGGGTCAAGATTCAATCAAGACTGTCTTTGACTGTAATGTAGAACTATATTGTACTAGGTTGTAGAACTAAGATGTTGACTAATAAGTAAAATAATACTAATGTAAACTAAGACTGTCAATGTAACTAAGACTGTCAAACTAATGTCAATGTAGAACTAAGACTGTCAATGTAGAACTAAGACTGTCAATGTGTAAGAAACTAAGACTGTCAAATCTAAGAGCTAGAGACTGTCAATGTAGAACTAAGAATGTCGATGTAATAGAACTAGGACTGTCAATGTAGAAATAGGACTGTCAATGTTCGCTATAATTTATATACAAATAAATGAACACATCTAGTTATACAAATTAAAAGCCAAATAAAAAATACCGTAAGTCGAACTAAAAATTTAATAAAATCTAATCCTAGTGTTAAGATATCATTTTCTAATCACTGTATCGCTAAACAATATCACGATCTGGATGTAAATGATCATAGTTGGCAGCCCTGTATGAAGAACGTATTGAAGCACAAACATCTCAGGGCAGTGGCTTCATTAGCGGGGTCGCATGGGTCGGACTTCAACATCGCTGCTCCTTTACCGTCCAAACTACAGTCAGTTAAGAAATGAAATACCAATGGCCACCTTGTCCAGCTCAGCCATTACAAGCGGTCGACCACCACTCAGTTACTGTGGGTCACGGGTTCGTCTCCCGGTGAGTCTCAGTCACTTACTTATGTCTCCCATGGTGCCAACATGGCCGTTGCACTATGATGGATGAAAGAAGGGCACTATAGATACCGTCCCATTAGTGGTTTATAGAATCTGAGAGAAATAACATCTCATCCTTTCAAGTCGATTGAATCAATTAGATTATGAAATACTAGATGATCATTTGAATCAATTAGATTATGAAATACTAGATCATCATTTGAATCAATTAGATTATGAAATACTAGATCATCATTTGAATCAATTAGATTATGAAATACTAGATCATCATTTGAATCAATTAGATTATGAAATACTAGATCATCATTTGAATCAATTAGAACGTTTACTACATAGATCATCATTTGAATCAATCAGATTATGAAATAACCTATGATACCCTGACCATAAAGTTTCGACCGTTTACTACATAGAGTCACTAATGCAGACCTGTAAATTGCCAAATAATAAATTAGTTTTTAGTACCATTAACACTATCACCATAGCCCATTGATGGTCAGTAACTCAAACTCAACTATCTAAATAAAATTTCGTTTTCTTTTAATGCTATTAAAATAATTTTCTGATTTAATTTTACCTCTTCAGTTACGCTTTTTTGTAACCATTGATTTCACAGAATTTAAAATGTTAAATCAAAAGTGGTGTAGTAAAGAAAGTAGCTAGATGATGATGTAATTAATATTCCCAGTCCTAGTGCAGTTTATCACAATACCTTTTTTATCGTTACAATAATTTGTTTACATCAATTTATGCGACGAAATATTTCGTTATAGAAATAAAATAAACCACTACCGGATATGACGTACTGTCCAAACAACGCAGTTACCAGATTACGCATGGGTCCGAGATTATAAATTAGCAACAAAATTATTGAAACTATCGCCTTTTATAACAAAAATTACGCATACCTTTTCTGAGCATTCACATGTTGATTTGATTGTTCACAAGTATCTCATTAATGTTGTTATTTTCTCTATATGTATTAGTTGATTCCGATTTAATAGAAAGTAGAAAAGCCGAGTATAAACAAAGAGTACCGCCATCATTGTAAGTGAACGCCATAAGGTGTGTTCACCTTTTCAAGATGGGTTCAAGCAAATATATTATATAAAGAAGGTCACATTGATCGATACCACCACATTCACTACCTGGTGGAGACAGCTTGCTATGAGTCCTTGACAGTACAGCTCAGACGGGACGTCACGCGAACTTATTGGACCACGTGTCATCTGTGTAAGATTTAAACCGCTTTTCTCAGCAGCACTGACTACCAAGGAACCGAGTGCTACCATTGTCCAGATTGGGCAGCCAGACTTGTTTTTTATTTTTGTCTCAGGGATTATTCACTTATTAAATAATGTCGGGAAGGGGGGGGGGGGTGTGGGAGTGTGACAGGCAATGAATATGAATGGTTAAAATAGAAACATTAAATTATTTCCTTTTTATTTCTCTCGTGATTGTGCGACTTTCCATGTGGCGAGAAAAAGGTTGGGGACTGCCTTGGACGACGTACGATAATAATTTGCCTACCGGAAATAAAATTCTCTTTGCAGAGTCGAACAGCTTGCCAGTCCATAACAACAGACGGTTATTTACAGTAGTGGGTAGAGGGCAGATGATTGGTCGAATGGAAAGATTTCGTCACAGTAGTTGTGACAATAACACAGGCACATTCCGTGCTGATCTTATCAAAAAACACAAAAAGCGTGGGATCTACCTACAAGTTTCACCTGTACTATCAGGTCTAAGTCGTTGGATCTACCTACAAGTTTTCACTATAAGGTTTAACTCTCCTACCTAACATCAACAGCATCGAACCAAAAGCAACATTAGGGTTGTAAATGTGTCAAACTATGTCAAACTGTCCGAGACTGTAATAGTCTGCGCGTCCGTTGGTCGAGAAACTCAGGGGTCGAAACGTCAGGGCCCATATACCCTTCTGTTATATACCCTTCTGTTATATACCCTTCTGTTATATACCCTTCTGTTATATACCCTTCTGTTATATACCCTTCTGTTATATACCCTTCTGTTATATACCCTTCTGTTCCCCAGAACTCTAGCCAAACCCCAATTCTCCTCTGAGAAGATACGATTTAAAAGAGACAGAGAAGGTGATTGCAAATAATGTCCGAGTCCAGCCATCCTATTGGTCAAAGGTGGTAATAAACGTCCCAGTGCGACATCTGATGTTCGGCTACAGCTTGAACCGAGAAATAAAACTATGAAGCCAAGGCCTATTGTTTTAGATTTCGTATATAAAGTATTTCAAAATGATTCTTACATGTAAATTTAAAAATAGATTTAGGTCTAAATCAATGTATTATTCATCATGAGGCGGAAACAACTTTGTGCACCTATGGGCGACAAATGAGCTAGAAGCGGCTCTGAATACATACTGTTTTAAAGAAGGGGTTTTTATGTGTCATTTATCCAACAATGACTACATCACCTCATTAAGTACAAAATATATAATCAATTTATCGATGACGTTGGAACTATTTAGGTCAAGTTTGTTGCTGAAATATGACGTGTGCTTCTCTTTCGATATCTCATCTCTTTATATTATTTCACACATCTCATCTCTTTATATTACTTCACACATCTCATCTCTTTTTTTCACGTTATTTCACTTTAGTTCTTTTATTGTGATTCTAATTATTTTTTTGGGTATCATAATTCTTTCAACCAAGCAATGTTTATCTCAACTTGCTCAATTTGCGTAAGACATTAAAAACAAACACTTTACACGGAAAAAGCAATTACATATTTCAACACGATATATGTGACCAGACATACATCCTCTGTGACAGAGTGAAGGACATCTGCTAAAAGCTAGTAGATAAACTGACCTACAGATATATAATGAAAGACAATATGAGATAGATAGAAAGAGATATATGAGATAGATAGACAGAGATATATGAGATAGATAGACAGAGATATATGAGATAGATAGACAGAGATATATGAGATAGATAGACAGAGATATGAGATAGATAGACAGAGATATATGATAGATAACTAAGTAAATAAAAAAAGTAAGACATGTCACTTAACTCCTGTTCCAACAACCGAATTACGTTGTCTACTCTGTTAATTCCTCACCAACTTCGATCAACAGTACTATTTAAACCACCAGCTCTAAATTAAATATGTCTCAGGGTCACTGAATTGTGAGTCTATTTCCAACCATCGACCGAAATTGACATCGTTACACCTTGGATTAACACAATGGAGAAAAATTCCGATGGATTAACTCCAGTAGGACAACAGAACCACTTGCTGCCCTTTTAAATGTGATGTGTTGTGCTAGATAATCAATACGTGTGCCTGCATGTATAAGTAAATACATAAATAAGTTTAAATATGTTGAGTGTATTGTTGTATTTCTATTATACACGGACCAATGCGCGGTGTATTTTCTGCGAGAACGCGATTTTTGTTTGTAAGAGGAAAAATCTGAGATGCTCCAGAATCAGGACTGTGAGCTGATTTTTGTTGAGGTTGTTAAATACAAAACACTGATACACACAGTTGAGATGGTGGACATTGTACTCGTCAAGAGTGTAGACATTGTACTAGTGAATGTACTAGTCGAGAGTGTAGACATTGTTAAGTCAATGTACTAGTCGAGTGTAGACATTGTACTAGTAAATGTACTAGTCGAGGGTGTATTAGTCGCCTGAGTATTTACCACGTGGTCTTCAATATCACAGTACTCTCGAATGTGTAGCAACATAGAGGTGCACCATAAAACCTTTCCATTAGTAGTTGATAGAATCTATCTTATAGAGATGTATAGATCTATCTTATAGAGATGTATAGATCTATCTTATAGAGATGTATAGAATCTATCTTATAGAGATGCATAGAATCCTATCTTATAGAGATGTATAGGAATTCTAATCTTATAGGGTACATCCCTACAGAGACTTTAATAGAACGTAAAAGCTCTTGTGGCATTTTATTACAAATATACGCAGCGAAGTTTTAAAACTGAATTCTGTCTTATTGTATCTTATATAACATGACTTAATTCTCTTTCAACACAAAACTGTAATTTGGACAACCAGAAAATGTACACAAAAGACGTCAACAAAACTCCAAAACTTACTGTCAATGCTGTTGATGTTTTTAGAGCATTTGCGAAAAAATGCTCTATTGTCCCGTTTTGTCTGTCTGTCTGTCTGTCCGTCATCACCCTAGATCTCAACAACCATAAGTCCTAGACCCATGATGTATATATCATTTTGTAGGTCTTGGCCTGCCATGTGTGCATCAAAAAGTTCATTTCGCGATAGGACCTCTCAGGGCCGGGCTTCAGGGTTCCTAAGGAGCTTATATATTATATATAGATTATAAGCTAAACAAAGGGAGCGTAATCATTATTTATTTTTGTAACAGTTATTAAACATGACTTACTTCCCTCTCTATTTATACATGAAAATGCTCTTAAACGTCCTGTTTTTACAGGCTATATATATATATATATATATATATATATATATATATATATATATATATATATATACCTATAAGAGGCATTTGCTGTCTGTCTGTCTGTCTGTTCCCTTATAACTCAAGATCCAGATAACCAAATAATTGTGAAATTTGTTACACATACACATAATTACATGGGGAAGGTTATAGGACAGGTTTCGTTTCATCTCGATGGGTAGTTTAATTGTAATTTTTTTTTTTTTATTTTAGTATTTTACTATATTAAAGTAATCTCGACGGCGCCATAAATAAAATTCCTCTGTGACGTCATTTCCCGATTCGAATAGAACTTGCGCGCTGGTGCTGTATTGTGCCTTTGTGATGCAAAGAATTGTTGTTGCTTTTTCATGCTCCCTGATTTGTACAGTTTGAGGAAGATAAAGGAATGAAGAAGGATTTTAGAAGAAGTGTGAAGCCATAATAGTAAGTATATATATATATATATATATATATATATATATATATATATATATATATATATATATATATATATATATATATATATATAGAGAGAGAGAGAGAGAGAGAGAAAGAGAGAGGGATAGGGAGGGAGAGAGATAAAGAGAGAGAGAGGGGGGGCAGAAGGAGAGAGAGAGGAAAGGAGGGTAGGAGGGAGGGAAGGAGGGGGAGAGAGGAGGGAGGGGGGGATGGACGGGGGGGAGAAAAGGAGGGGGAGAGAGGGAGATGGGGGGAGTGGGAGATGGGAGAGGGAGTAGGGGAAGATGGAGAGAGAAAGGAAGGGAGGGAGAGAGGGGGTAGGGAGGGAGAGAGAGGGGGAGGGAGGGAGAGAGAGGGGTGGGAGAGAGGGAGAGAGATAAAGAGTGAGGGGGCAGGGAGGGAGAGAGAGGGAATGAGGGAGGGAGGAAGGGAGAGAGAGGGGGAGGGAGAGAGAGAGGTGGAAAGCGGAGGGAGGGAGAAAAGGGGGAGAGAGGGAGATGGGAGAGGGAGCAGGGGAGAGGGAAGGAGAGAGGGAGGATGGACGTTGGGAGAGAAGGAGGGGGAGAGGGGAGAGAGGGAGATGGGAGAGAGATGGGAGAGAGGGAGGGAGAGGGAGGGAGGGAAAGGGAGAGAGGGGTAGGGAGGGAGGGAGAGAGAGAGGAAGGAAGAGAGGGGGTAGGGGGAAAACAGAAGGTAAACAGAAAACCTTATTTTAAACCCGGGCAAAGCCGGGTACTTGCAACTAGTATATATATATATATATATATATATATATATATATATATATATATAATATATATGTAAGTGACTTTGGTTAAACTAAACCGACAGTTTCAGACAAAAAACCTTCCCCGCGGTGAAAAACAAACAAAACTTTATTGTTTATTTTTTTATTTTGGAGGTAACACGATTTGTTCTTAGCCGAGTTTAGCATTTCTTATCCACGACATTTTATATATAGGCGGGAAACACTGAACTGGGGACTTGTCTCGATCGTTCACTAAAATAGTTAAAAAAATAAATAAAATAAATCAATGGAACAATTCCAGAAGCGTAACTTAGGGTTAATGGCTCCCGGGGAGAACTCTTTTTAAAGGCCGTTCCATTCTCGCGCTTTTAGATTCTAAAGTGGTGAAAATGCCGCCCCTTGTGGGCAGTGGCGTAACTAGGGGGGGGGGCATTTGCCCCCTCCGAATTAAAAATAAAATTAAAAGATTAGACCAAAATTTGTTTAAATAAAATACAAATATATAAATAATGTGATTTTTTAATACAAGTGATTTTTGTTGCCCCCCCCCCCCCCGAAAGTTTGGTCTAGTTGCGCCTCTGCTTGTGGGTGGCAAAGTGCCGCACGGGAATGAAGGATCAACAGATAAACATCTCATCAATACTGGGACATCAAAGTTTCAAAAGAAAAAAACAAACTTCATGGTCCTGAGTCTACAGTACACAATAGAGTTCGCGATCATAAAATGAGCCAAAATATAGTTCACAATCATAAAATGAGCCAAAATATAGTTCACAATCATAAAATGAGTCAAAATACAGTTCACAATCATAAAATAATGCACACTTTAGTTCACAATCATAAAATGATACACAATATCGTTCACAATCATAAAATGAGCCAAAACATAGTTCACAATCATCAACTGATACACAATAAAATTTACAATTCTATTATGATATATAATGTACATGTACATCATTTTATTATTTTAAAAGCCAATAGGTATTTTTTTAATTGGTCCTAGGAAAGTGGTAGTTTTGTAGTAAACATGTGCTGTTAAACGATTTGTTGACATTCTTAACAGAGACAGGCCTTAATTTTGATGGTAGGCATTTTTTTAGGCTTGGTATTATGAAAACTCCCCGGCATTAACACTGAGATCATGATCGGGGCAAGGGAGGGTGTGGTGAGAAGGGCCGAACAGATCATACGTTTTTGGGGGCCCTGTGCTAAGGTACATTTGGGGCCATAAGCAATAAATTTGGGGGGTGGGGAGGGGCTAATGTACATTTGGGGGCTATCGAAAAGGTAAGCTTAGGGCCATGGAAAAGCTACATTAGGAGGCCATTTCCAAAAAAATGTCGCCGCCTGCAAATTCTAGGCCCCTGATAATTATCTTTCACAATAGGGGCTCTTCTGAGCTTCAACTGTTAGATCATGTTAGACGTTTCAAGAAACGGCAAAAAAAAGTCCCGAAAAAATTATGATAAGCAGTAAGCACTATTGTGTTTCGTTTTCGGACATATAGGCCAATATAGACCTACTCTTGAACACATCACGTGATGTTTTTGTCTACATCGAGGGTTGTCGTTCTTCTGTATTCTACTCCACAAAATGCAAACATCGATTACTTAAAAAAAAAAGGAACAGTAATCGATTTATTTGGAGACAAACATTTCCTAAGAATAGAAATCAATTTCCTTCCATTTAGGTATCGCGTAAAATTATACAGGATCGCCGATCAAGGTAAACCGTCTCAAACTTGTGCTTAATAGAGGCATTAAAACTGTGTCAAACTAGTCGAGTAAATCACAATCTGACCCTTACCTGCAGTAGTTGTTTTTAAAAATATAGATTTATGGATCGCGTTTGAATCAATTAATATACACAAACAGCAAATTTTTCTTCTCAGATGCTTTTTTTTTGGTTTAAAGTATGTTTTAAATAATGAACGCGCGCGCGCACACACACACATGATAGTTTATATAGTTATGTAGTTGATATACATATATATGTGTGTATATATGTATATATATATATATATATATATATATATATATATATGTGTGTGTGTGTGTGTGTGTGTGCGCGTGCGTGTGTGTAATTGTGTGGAAGAATTTGACCTACTTATTGGGGGTAGTTTTTGTAGTCGTGGTTCTTCTACATCCGATTGGGTACTTGGTACTACATGTACATTGGATTGGGTACTTAGTACTACCTGTACTCAAGTAGGCTCATGCTCGAGTACATTTGTTTTGGGTACTTGTACTCGTACTTTGCAACTTGGGTACTTGGGATATTTTGTACTCATATAGTCATACTTGCTGTTTTATAAACGTGTGTATTTGTACTCGAAGATGAGCCTTGGGTACTTGTACCCGTACTTGTACTTGCATGGTCAGTACTTAGAATATATCTGGCTAAAAGACTACCGACGAGCAATTTAACCTAGTGCCCTCCCCCTCTCTACCCCGGGTCCTGAAAGATCTAGTAGTACGATGACAGGCTATCACGTGACCTATGTCTTTGCTACGACTCGGGCGGTTCATCGTTATCATAGAACGGAGCAGCGAATGATAAGGCGGAGCAATGCAAATCTTTTTGGTGGCGATAGCACATGGGCCAGAAGTGAGCAGCGAATAGTCTGGGTGAGCGATGCATGGCTGTTTGTTGGAGGTAGCAACTGGGCCATAATTGAGCAGCAAATAGTCTGGGTGAGCGATGCATGGCTGTTTGTTGGCGATAGCAACTGGGCCAGAATTGAGCAGCGAATAGTCTGGGTGAGCAATGCATGGCTGTTTGTTGGCGATAGCAACTGGGCCAGAATTGAGCAGCGAATAGTCTGGGTGAGCGATGCATGGCTGTTTGTTGGCGATAGCAACTGGGCCAGAATTGAGCAGCGAATAGTCTGGGTGAGCGATGCATGGCTGTTTGTTGGAGATAGCAACTGGGCCAGAATTGAGCAGCGAATAGTCTGGGTGAGCGATGCATGGCTGTTTGTTGGCGATAGCAACTGGGCCAGAATTGAGCAGCGAATAGTCTGGGTGAGCGATGCATGCAGAGCCGGCCTTAGATATTTGGCGGCCCTAGGCAAAAGTAAAATGGCGCCCCTCTACATATTAATTTTATATAGTAATCATGAACAGCAAAGTTGGACTAGATAGTGACACTAGTAAACAATTTTTTATTAATAATAATTAATTAATAGATGAAAGAATATTGTGTTCAGAATTATGAAATTTAATAGTTAGGTTTATTTACAGGACAATTTTCCTACACTTTATGCTTGCAAATTCGTCAATTAAACTTGCATAATCCAACGATGATGCTATATCATTCTCAGTGGAAAGCAGGGCAAGGTCTACCAGCCTTTCTTGCGTCATTGTGGAGTGCAAATAAGTTTTAATGAACTTTAATTTTGAAAAACTGTGTTCTGCTGATGCAACAGTAACGGGTATTGTTAACAAAATGCGTAAAGTATTTGTAACATTTGGAAATACCTCATTTAATCGGTGTGCATTAATATACTTTAACACGTCAAGTGGAGATGTACCTTCAGGTATGGCAAAAGTTAATGTTTTTAGTTCAGTAAATACATTGAGTTCCTCGATGTCACTATCGATTTCCGTGATTGGTAAATGCGCAGAGGCAGAATTGCTAACATCAGAAAAAACTTCATGTAAATTTTTGCATTGTTTTTTTAGCATTGCGTCGTCACGATTTTTTAAGTCTGAAATTTTAAAGAGGAATCCAAAATTATTGTTAAATTGGGTTAAATGTTCAAATCGTTCATTAAAAGACATTTTTGCTTGATCCATCAACACGTTGAAGAAACCTATCCGATAGTTTTCTCTGTGATCTTGCACTGATTCATCTTCAGCAGATTCATATAAAAACTGTTTTTTAACTCTTTTTCGTCTCAAAGAAGTAACAATTGCTGGAAAACCCATTTCGTCATCACTCATTTCCAGCTCTTCTGCTAATGACTTTGCTGCAATTTCCGATGCCTGGAAGCCATTTTCATTGAACGAAATAAAAACTAACGCAAATTTTGTAGTAGCTCCAAATTTAAATCCAATTCTATGTTATTACGCTGCATCGTCTTACTTAGCAAATTTATTTTATTTAGCATTTTATACCATACTGACAATGTTACAAGGAACGTGAAGTTTTTTAATTCTTTTGCTAGAGAATTAGCTTCTGTTCTGCATTTTGGATCATTAGCTGTTTCTGAGACCTCAACCAATGCGTCGTATATATCAACAATTTGACAGCGAATGGCTTTTACATTGCTCACTTTACACTCCCATCTAGTGTCGGACAATGGTTTCACTGTAAGATTTTTCACATGTTTTTAAGGATATGCCATCTTTGAACTGATGCAGAAAATAAAACATAAATTTGCTGAACAATACCAAAAAAAGATTTAGCAACTACAGCGGATTGAGCCATATCTCGAAGAAGCAAGTTCAAACTGTGACAACCGCATGGCACAAACAATACTCGTTTGTTTATTTGCAAAATTCTGGATTGAACCACTTTATTACAACCCCGCATGTTTGTGCCATTATCGTATCCTTGGCCACGGCAGTTTGCGATTGACAAACCCAGTTCATCAAGTTTTTGTAAAAATGCATTAACAAGTCCGATTCCAGTGCTATTTTCGATTGGTATAAAACCTACAAATCGCTCCACAATATTCACAGTATGTTCGTTTATTTCAACATACCGAATGATTCATGTCATTTGCTCTTGGTGGCTAATATCCGGTGTGCAATCTAACATGACAGAATAATACTTTGATTCAATAATGATGGCTACAATTTTCTTAAAAATTCTCTGGCTGATCAAAATGCAGAAATTCATTTTGCATGGTTTTACCTAAATAGTGATCATGAATTTCATTATTGTTTATTCTGCGAAGATGTTCTTGCAAAACGGGATCAAATTTAGCTAACAGCTCAACCAATCCCAAAAAATTTCCATTGTTAGCACCATTCAAATTTTCATTTGTTCCTCGAAATGCAAGATTATTTTTAGCCAAACATTGGATAATAGCTAACAGCCTTTCAAGTACACCACGCCAATGCATTTTTTTCTGCATTCATTAATCTAATATTTTCTTTATCAATCGTTATATTTAAATTCAATCTATTCTCCATTTCGATCCAGTTAATCTGCGCGGTGATGTGGTTACATGATGTTTCATGAAGGCTGACAACTGCAAGAAAATTGTTCCAGTTATTATAACCGTCAGAGGAAAATGAGTTAGAAGCGTTAGAAAAAAGTTTACAACAGAAACAGTACACCCGGTCCTGCTTGACAGAGTAAACTAGCCAACGTCTGTCAAGTGGTTCCTGATTGCAGAGTTTCCTTTTGTAGTATGCTGTTAAAAATCGTCTCCCATCTGTTTCTGGAAAATTAAAATTTTCAATACGTATTGGACCCCGCTTAACACCAAAAGCACGCTGCTGATTGTTGAGAGATGATGGCCAACAACTAATGTCAGTCCAGTCGACTGCGTTGTCTGGATTCGTTATCTCAAGCTCTGAGACTATTATTTTTTGGGATATTTTTTTACGTCTATTTCTGTTTGATTTTGATCTTTTCGTTTTTCCGATGTTGTTTCTTCTGTTTTGTCGGCAATGCTATCTTTTTTCACTACGTCATGATATGCTATAGCTATATGTTCTTGCTCATTGTCTTCGACTTCGGACGCTTCACAAAGTAACTCAGAGGAGGACTCTAGAACAACGTCTGTATTTTTATCCTTCATCTTCAAGTGTTTATAAATAGTACCCTCTTGTGATTTCAATAGTTCCATTTCGACTTTTTTTCGTTTTCGTTTTTGTGCTCCGGAATCCGTTTTAGTACCCTTCATGGCTGAAATTTTTAATTTTAAAAGATTAAAAGCAAATTATCAGTGTTGTGCTTATTAAAAAACATTAGCTTGTGAAAAGTGGGCTTCCAAAAAGTTTAATAACAATGATATTATTGTGATTGTTAGTTTGCGCAAGCTATTGAACGGAAATAAAATAAAAATCGTGTTTTTAAATTTTTAAAACATTGTAAATAATTTGTGATCTTTTAAATTTTTTCAATAATTTTTACAAAATTGGCGATCCCTTTGAATTTGGCGGCCCTAGGCAAATGCCCAGTATGCCTGGTGCTAAGGCCGGCCCTGGATGCATGGCTGTTTGTTGGCGATAGCAACTGGGCCAGAATTGAGCAGCGAATAGTCTGGGTGAGCGATGCATGGCTGTTTGTTGGCGATAGCAACTGGGCCAGAATTGAGCAGCGAATAGTCTGGGTGAGCGATGCATGGCTGTTTGTTGGCGATAGCAACTGGGCCAGAATTGAGCAGCAAATAGTCTGGGTGAGCGATGCATGGCTGTTTGTTAGCGATAGCAACTGGGCCAGAATTGAACAGCGAATAGTCTGGGTGAGCGATGCATGGCTGTTTGTTGGCGCTCGCAAATGGCCTTTGCTGAGGTTAAAACTGACCTGCCTAAATGGATTCTCTCAACAGACATGACTTAGTTGTAAAAAAAAAATCAACTACAGATACATGTATAAACAGATATAATGTTGTATAGTTCATGAGGTAGTTATATAGATAGATAACAAAAAAGACAAGCAATTAAGCCTGTTCCATTCTGGACACAGGACGTGTTAGCGCATTTTCATGTTATGTATCAGTACGTTTGTTAGCTTTCATTAAATATTTGTAAATTTTGGAAATGTTTATAAATTCAATTGTGCAATGCATATATCTGTAAAAAAATATTATAAAGACGTTTCTTTATATTTGAAAAAAAAATATTTTCTCTTAAATCTAACTACAAGTGGTTTGTGGTTACTGAAATAGGACTCATAATTGAAAACATTCGAAATTGTAGTCATTTAATCGTCCGAAAACTCCGTCAATTGTTGCATAGCTCTGATACTTTCAATTAAACTCAGAACACAAGCTTACTATTTCATTTGATGAGTTTCTTAATAAATCTTGGTGAAACTACGTGCTGCAGTATTTCGCACCAAACGAATGGGTTATTGAACGTACAAGGTGTAGAATGGGGCTATATATATAATATATAAGCCCCTTCGGAGCCCTGAAGCCCGGCCCTCAGAGGTCCTATTGCGAAATGAACTTTTGATGTACACATGGCAGGCCAAGACCTACAAAATGATATATACATCATGGGTCTAGGAGTTATGGTTGCTGAGATATATGGCGCTCCTTTATTAATATAGCTTATATAGTAAAAAAAACGGTACTTTATAAGCCCCCTTTTACGGCCCTAGAGGTCAGATCGCGAAATGAACTTTTGCTGCACACATGGCAGGCCAAAACCTACAAAATGATATATACATCATGGGTCTAGGACTTATGGTTGTTGAGATCTAGGGTGATGACAGACAGACAGACAGACAGACAGACAAAACGGGGACAATAGAGCATTTTTTTTCGAAAATGCTCTAATGAGAAGAAAAACATACAGATATGTATGTAGGTAGGAAGATAAATAAGTAAATATTAAGACTGTAGATATGTATATAAGTGTTATAAAATATATAGATGTACAGGTAGAAAGAAAATTAGGTATATATTGGCATATATGTATATGTATATATATATATATATATATATATATATATATATATATATATATATATTGCATTTATATATACAATCAGGTAACTAGGTGGATAACAAAGACATAAATACATAGATAGTCAGAGGTAGTGACAATTAAATACATCATTCTACTTACTATATGTTGTCATCAAGAAATAGTTCCAGCTAATTAAAAATATACTTCAGATGCTCATCTTCGACTGTAACTACCATATAGGCCTACATTTTTTTTTTTAAATTTATTTGTTTAAAAAAAAGTTAAAGAATAAAAAACGAAATCCAATATATCAATATTGAAAGCCAATGTTTACAGTCATAAACCTTTTTATTTAATAAATCCGTTGATTTATCGAAACTTTTGAATATTCTGAAAAGATTATAATTAGCACGTTATTCTATTCCCGAATTGTAAATTAAAGGATTAGGTCACAATGGGTCACACATCATTCTGAAATATTCAACTTTTAAATTGTGTTTGTTATTAATTTAATAAAAGTAGTTTCGTATTAATTTAATAAAAGTAGTTTCGTATTAATTTAATAAAAGTAGTAGTTTACAAATGCAACTATTACACGGTTATGTCTGTAACCTATTTAGAAAACACGCCATGTCCATTATCCGGAATTCAGTCACGGACCAGTAGGTGCGGTGAACAAATAAAAATGAGAAAGAAAATGAAAGCAATCACGCGAATGTTATCAATGGAGTGGAACAGTTTTGAATCGAAAGCAGGTTGGAATCGGGCGGGGGGGGGGGGGTTTGGAATATTCATAACTCTCTTTATGCATGCGGGTTGAAATATTGGGTTGGGGTGAGTGGTAGGTGGGGTAGCGTGGTACAAAGGAGAGAGGGAAAAACTAGTTGTCAATGTTGGATGGAGTTAATTGTAAATGTTCTATGCAGTTAGTTGTGAATGTTCTATACAGTTAGTTGTGAATGTTCTATGCAGTTAGTTGTGAAAGTTCTATACAGTTAGTTGTGAATGTTCTATGCAGTTAGTTGTGAATGTTTTATGCAGTTTGTTGTGAATGTTCTATACAGTTAGTTGTGAATGTTCTATGCAATTGTCAATGTTTGATGCAGTTAGTTGTGAATGTTCTATGCAGTTAGTTGTGAATGTTCTATACAGTTAGTTGTGAATGTTCTATCCAATTAGTTGTGAATGTTCTATACAGTTAGTTGTGAATGTTCTATGCAGTTGTCAATGTTTGATGCAGTTAGTTGTGAATGTTCTATGCAGTTAGTTGTGAATGTTCTATGCAGTTAGTTGTGAATGTTCTATACAGTTAGTTGTGAAAGTTCGATACAGTTAGTTGTGAATGTTCTATGCAGCTGTCAATGTTTGATGCAGTTAGTTGTCAATGTTCTATGCAGTTAGTTGTCAATGTTCTATGCAGTTAGCTGTGAAAGTTCTATACAGTTAGTTGCGAATGTTCTATGCAGTTGTCAATGTTTGATGCAGTTAGCTGTCGACGTTCCATGCATTACACTTTCAATGTTCGATGCAGTTAGTTTTCAAAGTACGATGCAGTTAGATGTCAATGTTCGATGAAGTTAGATGTCAATGTTCGATGAAGTCAGTTGTCAATGTTCGATGCAGTCAGTTGTCAATTTTATGTTAATAAAGTGTCTGTCAATGTGTAATAAGAAACCATAAAGCGGCTTTCATCGACCTCTGGCATGGCATACTCCTGTCCACCAGTACGTCAATATTTGTTGATGTTTTTACTTAACTTTAGGATAAGACTGTTGATTTAGAGTCACGTGGTCCTCATTCATTTGCCAGGTGACTATATTTATATATATCTACAAATAAGAAGAAATGTGTACACGTAGAATTTTTTATATTTTTTAACTTTCCAAGAGTTTTTGTGCCCAACCAAGTCATACCGCCCTGACAAATTGTTCTCTGGCAGCCGATATTCCGAGAAATTAATTATCCGACTCCAAGTGAACGGACGGGAAATCGGCCAGTGTTTATGTTTTCTTAACATCGCGGGATTGGGAAGGAAACAGAAAGAAACAGAGAAACTTAATTATTTGACTCGGATACCAATTTGTCAATAGATCAATCGATACTATATACTTTTTTTTTGGATTGTTTCTCAGCATCGATTACTTTTTAGATGACTCACCCCCATTTGTTTTTTTTTTTTTTTTTTTACATAATGTAAATCAAATTAAGTATAAACTTAGACTCTAGTAGCAGGACCTGAAGTTGGTGGTGGTGGTGGTGCAGCCGGTACATTGCTCCAGGGCATCTGGGGGGTCCATCAAGTCCAGTTTGTCGCATTTTTGCTTATTTACATTCACATTTCTTCATATATATACAAAGAGACCCTGCCCCCCCACCTCATTTTAAAGTACTCATTCCTATGAAATCTGCTGCTAAGAATGCTCGGATATGTACTTTTTATCCACCTCTCCCATCAATATATCTGTATGTCTGTGCTAAAGATAGAAGAATGACTTTGTATACAAGTAATCTGAACATTAAACACTTCATTGATATATTGTTGCAATTTATATAGGGGAGCACACACACACCTGTTACGTCACACCGGGGGGGGGGGCACAGTTCACTGACGTTTCAGCATTGTCTCGTGGCCAGTATCGTAGATGGGAGGGGGCGGAGTTGGTGTCCCGCCCCGTGCGCCTATTACCCCGCCTCGACACCAGGGCTGCTTTACTTTAGTATTTTCTTTTGGCACGGGCATGCATTATCATTTAACGAGTCCAGTAGTTTACACCACTGCTTAGGGCAGTAGATAGAGAACACAGCAGCAACTTCATATGTGCCAAAGATAGATAAGCCGTCGAAGAGGAAGTTAGATAGCGGAACCGGTAAGGGAAGGAGGGGTTGGGGGTGTGGGGGGGGGGCTTCTTGAGAAAACTTTTGAACAAAGATGATTCGACAAAAGGTGTAACAACACAAACAAATACGGATACAAACAACAAGTACAATAATATTGATCTCAGCGACGGAACAAAAACAAAACAGTGGCAACAGTACCTAACCCCCAGAGGCTATCTTTAGATACATGAGGCCTAGGCGGGTGTCAAATGCAAGGGGCCTAGGACTTTAAATACAGTCTGTATTTCTTACCAAAAAGAAAAACTCCTTTCGCGGCGGGGGCCATTCTTGGAGGGGAGGGGAATGAGGGACCGTACTTAAGGAGGGAGGGGCACGGGGCGATTGCAATAGTCACTATTACTCACCTACACACATGCAAGCACAATCACCCAAACACACTTGTGATAAGAACACGGACCGAGGTAGTAACGATAAAATTGAAAGCGGGACACGTTATTATTATTATTATTCAACATGTTTAATTAACAGCTGAGGGGGAGGAGGCGGGGTAAATAAATGAGTGCGTGCATAGCAACGGGAAATATCAACGGGGAAAACCCGATCTCGGGTCTATATTATAGCTTAGATCAGTGTTCCCCAATCTTTTGACATCTGTGTACCGCCTTTTTTTTTATTCCGTGCATGTTTACCAAATGTTCTAAGCCAGGTGCAACGCTTACCCCAGCTCCCCCCCCCCCCAAACTCCTCCCGTCCCCCCTGGGGTACGCGCACAACATTTTGGGAAACACTGGCTTAGAAAACTTCGTCCAAATTGAACTTTTCTTTGTATGTCTAAACCTCCGCTAGTAGCAAATGAATAAAATGATTGAATTTGAACCATTTGCTGTTGAGTATTGTATGTTATGTTTTGAAAAGTGAACGTATTGTTGAAACTGGAATTGGAAAGGAAGAGGGGGGGGGTGGGGAGGGGGATGAGGCAGGTCATTTGGTTCTTAAAGTTTGGGTCCGGGCGCACCGAAATGGGGTGGTGGTTAAATACGCAAAAAAAAAAAATGATGTGGTAGCTTTTCATTCACTTTACATACATGGAGAGATTAATCCATTTATAAGTCTGCTATTTTGATGATTATCTATGCTTTGTACGTCATCAAATTATGCTCTAAAATGTCTAAAAGAACATTGGCTTTACACTTTACCAAAACGAAATGGCTACGGTTACATCAAGCGCCATTATATTAGGGTTAGCGGGAGTACGTATTTTTTTCGGGTACCAGCAATTATATTAGGGTTAGGAATAGGGTTAGGATTAGGGTTAGGGATACGGATAGGGGTAGGGGTAGGGATAGGGTTAGGGGTAGGGGTAGGGATACGGATAGGGGTAGGGGTAGGGGTAGGGATACGGATAGGGGTAGGGGTAGGGGTAGGGATAGGGTTAGGGTTAGGGATAGGGTTAAGGTTAGGGTGTGTATCAATATCTATCGATGTAACCCGGAAAAAAAATACGTACTCCCGCTTGATGTAACCGTAACTACTGCGTTACCAAAATACATTTATCGAAGTCGTTTGCTAATTTATATTAAACAAAAAAGTATGCTCAGTCTGAATTTCATTTTAATAATATTACGAAAAACGCAAAATCATACTATACGAATACTCGTGAAATAAAAGAATTAAATAAAACTCTGAAATTTTATAATTTTTTAATTGAAAGGAATGCAGGGCAAGTCTAAAAATCTTAAAAGAAAATACACACTCAATATATACAATACGAACACATACATAAGAGGGGGGGGGGAAACCCTACTCGCATTTATCAAGCCGGAAACATAAATAATGGAAATCTAAACTAAAATGCTAGAAAAGTAAATAGAAAAATGGCATACACCATTCTTCAAATTTCCATTCTGTGGAAAAATATATGGCCTTTAATTGAAAGTAGGTCGCTCACATTTCATTCGCAGCAGTTCTGATTAAGAGGTATTTGACTCTCTACCCACCTCCCTCCCCTTCTCCCAGGTTAGTTTATAACCAGCCTTCCCCTCCCCCCCTCCTTCCTCGAGAAATCATACCCATATACCCTCCCCCCCCCCCGCCCCATAAAGTCTTGCCTC
This sequence comes from Bulinus truncatus, assembly GCA_021962125.1. Lineage (NCBI taxonomy): Eukaryota > Metazoa > Mollusca > Gastropoda > Planorbidae > Bulinus > Bulinus truncatus. Next base: position 961,967 of record JAGDYQ010000010.1, on the reverse strand, counting down.
GGACAAAGCTGTTTGCCAATATTTACACAGTGAGAGGTTTATTGATAACATGAAAACTGAATTGTGATTGAAGACTCACTTCTCTTAATTTGACCCTCACTGTACTGAATTTTTTTTTTTACAAACGTCTTCTGTATTAATTTTGTTTGGCGCTGAAAGCGAGTGGGCAGGAAAGGTAACTTACCAGTGTTGCGAGGGGAAGGGGGGCGAGTGGGCAGGGGAGGTAACTTACCAGTGTTGTGGGGTGCTGAAGATTGTGAATGTTTTATTTTTAAAATCGGGCAAGGGAGAGCGCTAAAATCGTGTGACTAACCACAATTTAAAAAAAAAAATTATTGGTACATTTATCATTAATCAATCAATCTATTTATCTATCTACATATCTCAAAATATATATAACTAAATAAGTTCGACAACAATTAAAGAAATTCAAGTTTAATGTAAATTAAATAGATGTATTCCCCCCATCTTTTTCCAACCCGACTCCCTTCACACGAATATCCCCTGTCATTTTCCTATATATTTATCATCATCATTTGCCCCTTAATGTTTTTTGTCGTTGGGGGTGGGTGGTGGGGGGGTGACTTTAGTGAACTGCCATGGATAGTGAGACCACAATGTAAAGTTGCTACATCTTGGCCCGCCCATTTATTATAATGGTGGCAATCCAGTTATTTCTATGGTGGCCTGTGTACCGTGTTTTATCAAGGGGTAACGTTGCATTATAGCAGTGCTTCCTTAAATTTGGCAGGAGGTGCGCGCATCACCGAACTGAGAACATCTCGTAATCATGCGCACGGTAAAAAGTGAATACATTGAATTGAGGGGGGAAAACATAATCATGACAACAATATATGCAAGTTTGTTTTTCTACCAAGGGGTAAACAGTATTTACGAAAATAAAAAAAAATGTGGGGTACACAGATGTCGAAAGTTTGGGAAGCGCTACATTATAATATTGCACAGGGTTTTGTGGTGTCAAAAATGACTGAAGCTAATTTTCGCTTTGTCACTGTAGCTAGGCGTGGCTCCTGACGCCCAACCAGTTTGGTTATTATTTCCCCTGACACGGGTAATTGGACTTATGCTCCCTGTATTAAATTCAAAGCAGTTTTCTTAAGAACATGGTCTTTAAATGCCAGTATCATTCTATCTGTCTCAGTCTTTAGATGCCAGTACAATTCTATCTGTCTCATTCTTTAGATGCCAGTACCATTCTTTCTGTCTCAGTCTTTAGATGCCAGTATCATTCTATATGTCTCAGTCTTTATATGCCAGTATCATTCTATCTGTCTCAGTCTTTATATGCCAGTATCATTCTATCTGTCTCAGTCTTTAGATGCCAGTACCAGTTTATCTGTCTCAGCGTGCACTGTCTAAAGCTTTCTTAAATAACACAATTCTACCCGATTAAGCAGCGTTCATTAGGACGAATATAACATTTTCCAAAATGTTCTCACCCGTTTAACATACCACTGGTAGGGTTCGAAAATTACGCGTAAGATTGGCGCGCGTAATTTACGCGTAAATTACGCGTAATTTACGCGTAAGTTACGCCTAAATTACGCGTACCATTAATGCCCAATTACTTGAAAATGTATATTCCTTTTGTTGCTCACGCTCGCTGATTGCTAGTAGGTGTATTTTTAATAATGTTTTCAAAGGTTTCAACTTGTAATTAACCGGTCATACTAATTTGCCCCGTCGTCCACGTATTTCGTCGTGTACTGACTGCATCAGCGGCGGCCATCTTTGGTTGAGTAATACCGTCTAATACGGTCGACGCGGGACGGGTGTAATGCGCCGCGAAATACGGCCGCCGCGGTTGCCGAACTCAGCAAAAGTCGGCACACGCGATCGACGCTAGTGCAATACGCAGCGTAATACGGCCGACGCGATCGACGGAAGCACTATACACAGTAAAATGTTTTCTATACGTTTCATGACATTTGGAACATATATAGATAATGTTTTTAAAAATAATTGGGTTTTTCCAGATTACAATAAAAAAATTTCATGTCAGGGAAAAATGTTTTCTATACGTTTCATGACATTTGGAACATATATAGATAATGTTTAAAAATTATTATTTATTTTTTTTTTTGGATTTTTGGGTTTTACAACCTCCCCGTTTGGCTTGCGGCCGCTTGCCATACAGCTCATGGCGGCATTGTGTAGACAATTTTTATGATTTCGTCTTATTTTTAACCAGACTTTGGCTTCCTTATTGAAAATATTTATTTATTATGTTTACTAAAACGATTAAAACAAACAATATACTGTGCGGTTGACGCTGTTTTACCAAACGAATACTTCCGATTTAGGCTTGTGGCCGGATGTAGATGGTACTCCTAATCACTGAAATTAATTAATCGCCGCTGTTAACACAACAAATTGCGACAGAAACAATTAAAAATGGCTGTCAAATATGCATTTTTTAAATTACCGTAATTTACGCGTAATTTTCCAAAATTACGTTACCGTAAATTACGCGTAATTTACGGTAACTTACGCGTAACGTTACGCGACTTCGAACCCTAACCACTGGGCTACAGCAGTGCTCACTTTAACGCTCCTACCTAAAGTCCCTTTAGTATTATCGTCCTTTGACCCACCTGGCACATTTTCTCAAAAATCTTTTTGATCGCAAATTGTTTTTGTGTGGTCTTCGTTTGTTACGAAAACATTCGATACGTTTTTTTTTTAATTTTACAATTTAGAATGAGATTTTCATGTAAAATTTTGAACATAAAATTAAAAAATACAAAAAAAAAATTTGAAAAAAATAACACAAATATAATGTTTGAATGTTAAAAAAAAAAGATATTAGGCTACTGCACGAAATTGATGCGGTTTTATTTAGCTAAGGGGGAAATATGAGATGGAAAGGTGGGCGGTGGCTAATTGCTGTTTTTTAATGTGCGCAGTATGTGGTGCTCTTGACACTCAAGATGGGAGACGTGAAACACTAGCAGCATCACGTGACTTAATCGTTAGTCGATATCTTTAAGTAGAGGGAGAATTATGTGTCTAAATAAACGTTTAGAAAGGTAGTTAGTTAGGACCGGAGCCGTTCTGATGTTTTCTGGGGCCCTAAACAAATACTTTCTATGATATTTTGGACCCTTGGCAAAAGAACTGATAAGTGGCCAGAGGCGGATTAAGCTAGTGGAGGGAGAAGGAGCGTGCAGCTATTCGATATTTACAAGCTCATGTTATCAGGAAGTCTTAGGCTTTGTAGGATAACACATTTTTTGTTGCATTGCAGGCTGAACGTTTTCTGCTCTATGTGCGGTGCCCCTCCAGAAGCACGGGTCCAGTTGCATTTACTACATCTGCTATTAGACTATTTCCGACGCTCTAAGGCAGCGGTCGGGGAACCGGGGTAAATTACCCCAAATGGGGTACAAATTACATTTTTTTGGGGGGGGGGGGGAGTAAAAATGAAACTTTTGTGAGTTAAAAAAAGTATATATTTTTCATTTGCTATTTTTGTTGCTTTTCACCATGGGGTAATATCAACTTACACAAAAATATTTTGGGGTAATGATTAAAAAAGTTCCCTGACCGCTGCTCTAAGGGGCCCTTTTGCAGAGGAGTAGCGGCTAGGCGGCTATGTATGGAAATGTCATCGCCTTCTTTGACACCTTACTGTTTCAGAGACGACACAGGCGCTTACAGGGGGAGGAATAGTCGTGTGGTTAAAAGTGTTCGACAAGTGCCCCTGGTTCAAAGTGTTCGACAAGTGCCCCTGGTTCAACCCCCGGTGAGAACCACTGGATCGTTCACGGTTTTGGTAACAAATTTCTTCTATGTCTCCAGTGTTGCCTCCATGGCTTTTGCACCGCAAACCGTGGTGAGAATAAAAGAAGGGCACAACAACAATAAAAAAAAAACCGCCTCCTTTAGCGATTGAAAGGATGTAAGAGATAGACATCTTATCGTTTTCAAAGACTTTCCAACAGCAAGCGTGAATGGCACCCGGTGCCGTTTGCCAATCCATTCCCGTGCCAAAAAGTAATAAAGTTGGCATACCCCGGTCACGCCTCTGCACTCTTCGGATCCTAAGTTTAGAATGACGCATACTGCTATAAAGAGGAAAAAAAAAAACTCAGATAGTTGGCCATCTTGGTTAATCCACTGCCAACTAATGTCTAGATTAAATAGATATTTACTTTTGTAAGCCTTTAGTTAAAAAGACTCGTAAAATACTTTTGGAATGTATATGAAATCAATATTTTATTAAACTGAGGTGGAATTACTCCATTGGGTTGTCAAGTACGGTGTTTCAAGAATGTCATTTTTTTTTCATAAATAAACGTTAGAGAGGCAAAGCGAATTTCAAGTATCAAGTCATTATAATGCAAAGATCCTTATGGTGAAAGGGTTTTCATTCAACGAAAACCATACATCCAGCTTTGAAAGAAGCTCTCGAGATAATTAAACTGAGAAAAAAAAAGTTATAATACAGTTTTAAAACAGGCATTAGAAATTACAAATTTGGTTCCAATGAATGGAAAAATCTGGGCAATTTGTAAGATTGTTTACTTTCTTAAAGCAATTAGTGGGCTAAGTACTATAGTTCATTTAACAAAATATTCAAGTAGAACAGGAACCGTCCAGTGTAGCTGTCAGACTTTTGACGAGCCCTTGTGCCTCAATACGAATACATCATGATTATCACCATATTCTTGTAAAATTTTGAAAATTATTTTATATGCACAAAGGCGTGATAACTGGTAATATTTATCATGTAACACAAGATCTATGTTATATACTCTGTGGTGATGTACTGTTAGCATGAGCGTATTCATGGGGGGGGGGAAGGGGGGGCTAACCCCCTACATTTTAAAAAAATGTCATAAAGTTGTTATTTGCCCCCCCACCTGGAAAATTTTTGCCCCCCCCCCTGGAAAAATTCCTAACAACGCCCATGACTGCTAGTATAATTTACTGTGGTCTCATACCAAATTTCATTAGAATTTTTAACTTTCAGTGCCCCCCCCCCCCTTATTCGCCTATGCCTAAGAACTCTGATAGGGTTGCATCCTGCAAGATTCTTGTGTATGTCATTGCATTATATCTCAATTCACTGATCCAACAGTTAATGTGGATTGAAACGGCATATGCTAAAACTGCCCCCCCTCTACCCTAGCGCCTACATTATGAATAGTTGAGCGCCAAACTGTACCATGCGATGTAGAAAATATCTCACTATCTACAGACTCTTAAGGCAGGACCGTAGCGTGCGGGGAGGGGGGGGCAGGGGACCGGGCTCCCCCTGCATTTTGTCTGCCCCCCCTCCTCTGCTTGTTTGCTCTACTTAGTAAAAATTTATTTCCAGCTCCCCCTCCCCTGCTCCCCTCCCCACGGCTATTGCCTGGCCCCCTGCTGTAGAATGCCTGGCCCCCTGCTGTAGAATGCCTGGCCCCCTGCTGTAGAATGTCTGGCCCCCTGCTGTAGAATGCCTGGCCCCCTGCTGTAGAATGCCTGGCCCCCTGCTGTAGAATGCCTGGCCCCCTGCTGTAGAATGCCTGGCCCCCTGCTGTAGAATGCCTGGCCCCTGCTGTAGAATACCTGGCCCCTGCTGTAGAATGCCTGGCCCCTGCTGTAGAATTTTCACGCTATGGGGCTGCCCTAAGGCCAGTTGAGGCTTCGATATACATAGAATTTTCACGCTATGGGGCTGCCCTAAGGCCAGTTGAGGCTTCGATATACACTACACAATTCAGGCCCATAAAACAGACTAACATAAAAAAAAGTTCATTCCATATAAGATTAGACTTTGAGGGGGCCCCAAGCGCGTGCCCCGGTACGTCCACCATTGAATCCGTCTATCAATCTGTCAGTTAATCAAAGTATCTATGTATCTAACTATCTATTTATTCAAATATCAATCTATCTAACTATCTATTTATTCAAATATATGCTGCAGGGTTGATCGTCGACCAAATAACCAACAGAGGAAAAAGGAAGGGGGGGGGTGGATAGGCTGTACCGTATACTGAACTTTGAAAAAAAATTATCTAATGTTCATATACATTATACATATATTTAAAAGCATCGAGAATCGGCAATGGATTTCTCAATGTGTTAAGTGCTGGTGTAAAATAAGAGGTAAACAGAGCAAACAACCAAGTTCCAAGTGTTAAAAAATGTTTATACCTCTCCCGATCAACACCCCCCCCCTTTTTTTCTCCCCAATATGATAATTTGTGCTAGATCTGATCATGTGAGATAACTCTGTTTAAAAAAAAATGAAACGTAATTCACTATTTATAAACTATTGGACGAAATATGTTCTTTAAAAAAAAGATCTAGCCAATAAGATAGGGTGTTTGCTAAACAAAGAGATTAAATCGCGTACTTCCAAGACCAACGCAGACGACAGATAGATTATATTTGTTTTATCTCTAATTTCACTAGGAAACTGTTTAAAGTTTATGTCTTTCTTTAGTGTATAAAGGTAACAGTACACGGGTGATGGATTAAAATTTATGAAATAGTTCAGGCAAATAGTAAAGCGAACAACTTTTTTTTTTTAAATGAAAATGAGGACAGCCATTATTTGTCGACTATTTTAATATATAAATAATACCATCACACGCAATGGATCGACTTGACATCAGGCAAATAGTGAGATTCATCACACACATGATTCTTCAAATATCGAGATAGAGAGAGAGAGAGAGAGAGAGAGAGAGAGAGAGAGAGATAGAGAGAGAGAGATATATGGAGAGAGAGATAGAGACAGACAGAGAGAGAGAGAGATAGAGAGAGATACAGAGAGAGATAGAGAGAGACAGACAGACAGAGAGAGATAGAGAGAGAGATACAGAGAGATAGAGAGAGAGAGACAGACAGATAGAGAGAGAGATAGAGAGAGATACAGAGAGAGATAGAGAGACAGACAGAGAGAGAGAGAGAGATACAGAGAGAGATAGAGAGAGACAGACAGAGAGAGAAAGAGAGAGACAGACAGAGAGATACAGAGAGAGAGAGCGATAGAGAGACAGACAGATAGAGATATATATATATAGAGAGATAGATACAGAGAGAGAGACAGACAGAGAGAGATAGAGAGAGAGATCCAGAGAGAGACAGAGATACAGACAGATAGAGAGAGAGAGATACAGAGAGAGATAGAGAGAAACAGACAGAGAGAGAGAGATAGAGAGAGATACAGAGATAGAGAGAGACAGTCAGAGAGATACAGAGAGAGAGATAGAGAGAGAGACAGATAGAGAGAGAGATAGAGAGAGAGACAGATAGAGAGAGAGATAGAGAGAGAGCGATAGAGAGATACAGAGAGATATAGAGAGAGACAGACAGAGAGAGAGAAAGAGAGAGAGAGGACCCAAGAGGGGGAAACTTGTCGAAGAAGGACATAACTTTAAAAAGGTGGACGGTTGGTCGGTCACCTTACAAATAGTGTCCTTGCTAGTGGATAAAAGTTGACGGATTTTATTAACCCTCCCACATACCTCATGACAGAAACATTTTTTAGACTTTCTCTCTCTCTCCCTCCCTCTCTCTCCTCTCTCTCTCTCTCCCTCCCCCTCTCTCTCTTTCTCTCCCTCCCTTCCTCCCCCCACTCTCTCTCTTTCTCTCTCCCCCTCCCCCCCTCTCTCTCTTTCTCTCTCTCCTCTCTCTCTTTCTCTCCCTCTCTGCCCCTCCCTCCCTCATTATGTTTGTTTGGGGAAATAGCAATGTTTCATTTTTTTTTTCGGCTTATGATATTGATACCTCCCCCCCCCCCCCCGAAGCAGAAAAAATTTGACCCTTTAAAAAACAGAGACGGTGAAGATAAATAAACATTAAAGTGTGTACTATGTGGTGTACTATGTGGTGTACTACGTGGTGTACTACGTGGTGTACTATGTGGTGTACTACGTGGTGTACTATGTGGTGTACTAAGTTGTGTACTATGTGGTGTTTTGTGGGGGGCTGCCTTGAAGCTAGTACACCAAGGCGTGCGCCCGACGTTCAACCGCCTCTGTTGATTATCCTGACTGAGAAAAGCGCCTTTGAAAAATAGGCTAATCAAAAAAAGGTCTAACATAATGTTGTACACTGAAATGTTTATTTCTTACCAAGTTTCGTCAAAAAGAGTGGCCTCATAGAATAGCCTCAAAGAGTGGCCTCATAGAATAGCCTCAAAGAGTTGCCTCAAAGAGTGGCCTCAAAGAGTAGCCTCAAAGAGGGGCCTTATAGAGTGGCCTCAAAGAGTGGCCTCAAAGAGTGGCCTCAAAGAGTACCTCAAAGAGTGGCCTCATAGAATAGCCTCAAAGAGTGGCCTCATAGAATAGCCTCAAAGAGTGGCCTTATAGAGTGGCCTCAAAGAGTGGCCTCAAAGAGTGGGGTGTGTGTCCTATATACAAGAAAAAAAATGTAGCCCTAGAACAGGGGTAGACACACCTTTTGAACCGCGGGTCACGATGGATTCTTAAATTTGACGTAACGGCCGGACCAACAGCATGTGGGG
>JAGDYQ010000010.1:904138-952982 GCA_021962125.1 Bulinus truncatus | reverse complement strand
TCATCTGCGCTTAGTGCAACCTTTCTGTGTAAAATTTAAGACCCCCCCCCCCTTTTTGGCCCATAGTTAAAAAAGTTTGCCCAACCTTGGTCTAGTAAGAAAAAAAAATTAAACAGACACCATGAAAACAAAATTATTAGGTATATGAAATATTCTAAAAAGCATCTAGGTGTGTCTAGGCATAAAATTTATTGAAGATTATATTAATTTATAATATATAGTAAATTTTTTTTAGCGCTAATGTGAACTTATATGTTAAGTAAATAAATTACAATACGACATGATAAATATCAAGAATAAAAATTCTTCAGCTTTGTTCAAACATATCATTCATTTTTTTGTTTAAAATGTGAAGATTTTTTCAAGGTGGACACCAAGTGTACAGTTCCCTTAGTCCTTGACGGACGTCAAGGCAGATTAAGTGTAATCATCAGTTTCTGAAGCTATGTCATATTTAGCCTTTACTGGTTGGACAGAGGACTTTTAACCAACTTTCATAAAGACCTGGAAGCATTCTTTTGAGACCCGTGGAATATCGAGCCCAGGACTCATGGATGATCGAAACAGGATTTTCTCTTTACTGACAAGTCACAAGTAGCCACATACTATGGCATAGCCATAGGTTAGTAGATATTTAAAAAAGTACTGTACTTAGTTACATTAGTATTTGATCTTTAAACAATCAATGATGGAATAAATAATTTCAGACAAACTCTAGCAAATTATCTTCGGCCTTAATACTTATTGGCATCTCGTAGATAAGTTCATTGAGTGTCATTGATTTTTTAATTGTCAGGATTAATAAATAAATAATAAATTAATAAATCGAATCATCTCTTATGCTGAACAACATATAATAATAATCACCACCTGTCAAATATGGTAGCCTGACCTAAGGCTATTTTCAATCATGACATTTAATTGAACTAAGTAAACAATTCGATCTAGGACACGTAAACCTTGTTCTTATCGGTAGAGATGTGTAAGGGACAAAGTTGACAGTTTGTGTTCATTTTAATTGCAGTTTCCCCCCTTTGTTGCCCTCCATAGTTTTCACTGATCTATATAAGAGATCAGTAGCAGGGTTGCCACTAGTTGTCAGATTAGCGCAATGTTCCGCAAACTAGTTGTTTTTTTGCCAGAGAAAAGCCTCTTTGTATTCAACTGCGGCCGATAGAAAGGCTGCATGCGCCCATTGAAGTGTTGGGAGTAATGAGTCAAATACTTATGTCATCATGGATTTTTGTTAACATTTAGACCAACAGAAAATAATGCTAAAAATATAAATTACTTTAATTTGCGATTTTTCTTTAGTTCGAAAGCACTGTCATGTCGAGTCTTTTGGCTTCATTGATTAAATCAATTCCAAATCATGCAAATGAGTATAAGAGGGGTATTTTGCAGTATGAGCTAATTATATGTATTTTTGTTAATAATTGAACATTTATTTATTACTACGCATATAAATAGCCAATTTTCTGGAACCAATCATTAGAGTTTCCATTATTTCTTATTCTTATATAGAAATATGCTCTATTCTGTCATAGACCAAAATAAAATAAAAGCCGGTGGATGAAGTGTTTACATGATCTAATATAACTGAAAGGTAAACATCATGACATACAGGGCCAGATTTAGTCTTGATAGGGTCCAAAGCTTTTTTTTCAGCCCAGATATTAGATACCAGTGTCAAATACTAAAGTATATGACAATTGCTCACTGGGACAATTTTTGGGGGCCCCTAAGAAAGTGGGGGACCTAAGCTATAGCTTTTGTAGCTTATACGTAAATCCTGCACTATACAAGGCTAGTGCTTGCTTCAGTCTCAAACAACTAGCGGGAAAGATTATACAGTCTGGGGGGGGGGGGATTTGGGGGCCGCCACTTAACAAAGTACCAGAGAGACATCATCAAGATGGGACACAACTCGAACCAGCTGGAGAAGATGGCAAAGGACAGAGGACTCTATGTAGATCTGTTGTTGGTGGCCTATACCCTGTCATGGGTGAAGGGCAATGATGATGATGAATTACGGAATCAACAACATTGGCACATTAAGAATTCCTCCTCGGTATTAATATTATATATTAATACTCGTCTCCATAAAACTGGGGGCGGGTCTATAATTGAGGAATTTCCTCCTCTGTACTGATATAAGAAATCCTCATCTTCATACAATTATTGGGGGTGGGTGGAGGGTATTATGGGCTATCTATTAATGTGCGAAAAATTATGACATATTTTTGAAGTCTCAGACCCGCCGCGAAATAGGGATTGGGGTAGGGGGCGGAAAGATAACCTATTTTAAATATATAAATTGACTTAGCAGCTGGGAAAGAGAACCCAGCTTACATATATTGTGATGGGGCCTCGCATATTGTCGACGACCTATCTATTGCCGGGACCTGGTATTGAAAACTGCACCACTAAGGCATTCAAAGGTTGATGCTGCGTGCACACTAAGTTTGGCCTAGTTTTAGTTTAAAAATTCCCAAAGAGCTCTTCTTTGTAAAAGGGTATCTTTATTTTTGTAGCTCTTTTAAACTAAAGATCTAGTAACTAGGAAAAACTCTTTTGCTTAGACGATTTATTGTGCATAGCAGCAAAACAACGCTATTAATTCTCGATCATAGACATATTTAATTATGGCACTTGTTACTCGACCAAACGTTTGGTCGACTACTAGCATATGTACGGTCGACCAAACGTTTATTTTTTTTTCTGTTTCCGGGGATTTTCGAGCAAATTGATATCTATCTCTATCCCTAACCCTAATCCTGAAAAAAAAAATAATTTATATATGTCATGTTCCTTATACCCTAATATAATGGTCACGTTTGGTCTTCTAACAAGTGCGTTTAATTATATAGTAAGTAAAGTTGACATGAAGTGCCATTGGAATTAACACATTTATGTAGCATATTTAGGGATTGTGAGTAGTACACGTTTTTTGTGGCCTTACTAGGGACCTACACCAGGACCCTATGTGTCTCTTACTGTCTGTAACTAATTACAATGCAATATGCGGCAATGGCAACTTAAGAAATGACCCATTGGCTATCCAGAAATCTGTGCAATCAATTATCTTGTATTGCTTTAGTTTATGCAGATGGTATTTTGCTTAAAATGTATTAACATAATAAAAAAATGTAATATTTTTTTAGTTCCAAAGTTTACATAAACACCAATACAACAAAAAAAAAGATATTTAACATATATTTATACTTTATTCAATTCTGCATAAAAAAAATGATACAATTCTAAATAATTTATTAAGAAATAAAGTATTATTTTTTTCTAAATCATATTTTTTTACTTTTTCCCCTAATTAATCAGGTTCATTTAAAAAAAAAAAACATATTGACTATAACTAAAAAAAGTAAAGTTCCCTTAGCCCTTAGGGGCCATTCGAGCAGATGAAGTGTAGAATTCATCTGTTTCTATAACCTCGGCATATAAAGGGATTGTGTGGTTAGCACAACACCCAGCCGCCGTTACTTCCCCAACTTAAGTCAGGTACGCATTTAAAGCTGGGTGGACTTGTGGGACAACTTTGAAACACATTTGACCTGGAAAAATTCTATGGGTCTCACCGAGGATCGAAACCTGGACTCTGTTGACACCAGTTTTTTTTTGCCTTCTTGTTAGCTCAAATCTTTACAATAAATGGTTTCTGCAGAGGGTGCTGTCCCAGGTACCAGTCCGAGCTTCTTTTCTTTTTCTATCACATCTATATTGCACTTACATGGAGCTGACTGGTGATTGAAATCTGCCAATAATGCAAAATATTTTTTTTTTGGTTAGCAGAATTTGTATTGAAAAATTGAAGTGGAACGTGGTTTGGATGAACTGTAACGTGTTTAAGATAAACTGTAGCGTGATTTGGATGAACTGTAACGTGTTTTGGATGAACTGTAACGTGGTTTGGATAAACTGTAACGTGTTTTAGATGAACTGTACGTGGTTTGGATGAACTGTAACGTGTTTAAGATAAACTGTAGCGTGATTTGGATAAACTGTAACGTGTTTTAGATGAACTGTACGTGGTTTGGATGAACTGTAACGTGTTTAAGATAAACTGTAGCGTGATTTGGATGAACTGTAATGTGGTTTGGATGAACTGTAATGTGGTTTGGATGAACTGTAACGTGGTTTGGATGAACTGTAACGTGGTTTGGATGAACTGTAACGTGCTTTGGATAAACTGTAACGTGGTTTGGATGAACTAAAACGTGTTTTTGATGAAGTGGAACGTGGTTTGGATGAACTGTAACATGGTTTGGATGAACTGTTACATGGTTGGGATGAACTGTAACGTGGTTTGGATGAACTGTAACGTGCTTTGGATAAACTGTAACGTTGTTTGGATAAACTGTAACGTGGTTTGGTTGAACTGTAACGTGGTTTGGATGAGCTGTAACGTGTTATTGGAATATGTAGGAGCTTATGGGAATATGTGAGAGCTTATGGGAATATAAAGAAGCTTATGGGAATATAAAGAAGCTTATGGGAATATGTGAGAGCTTATGGGAATATGTGGGAGCTTATGGGAATATGTAGGAGCTAATGGGAATATGTAATGTGTTTTGGAAATACTGTAACATGTTTTGGATATACTGTAACGTGTTTTGGATACACTGTAAGGTGTTTCGGATACACTGTAACATGTTTTTAAGTTAACTAAGTGGCATCATTTAAACATTACCTACTTATAAAGTTGAGTATTAGCTGAATTGTAGCTTGTTTTGGATGAACTGTAACGTGGTTTGGGTGAACTGTAACATGGTTTGGGTGAACTGTAACATGGTTTGGATGAACTGTAACGTGTTTGGGATGAACTGTAACGTGTTTTGGATGAACTGTAACATGGTTTGGATGAACTGTAACGTGTTTTGGATGAACTGTAATGTGGTTTGGATGAACTTAACGTGTTTTGGATGAACTGTAACGTGGTTTGGATGAACTGTAACATGGTTTGGATGAACTGTTACGTGGTTTGGATGAACTGTAACATGTTTGGGATGAACTGTAACGTGTTTTGGATGAACTGTAACATGGTTTGGATGAACTGTAACGTGGTTTGGATGAACTGTAACGTGTTTTGGATGAACTGTAACATGGTTTGGATGAACCGTAACGTGGTTTGGATGAACTGTAACGTGGTTTGGATGAACTGTAACGTGTTTTGGATGAACTGTAACGTGTTTTGGATGAACTGTAATGTGGTTTGGATGAACTGAAACATGGTTAGGAGGAACTGTTAAGTGTTATTGGAATATGTAGGAGCTTATGGGAATATGTAGGAGCTTATGAGAATATGTGGGAGTTTATGGGAATATGTGGAAGCCTATGGAAATATTAGGAGCTTATGGGAATATGTGTGAGCTTATGGGAATTTTTGGGAGCTTATGGGATTATGTAGGAGCTAATGGGAGTAAGTGGGAGCTTATGGGAATATTAGGTAATTATGGGAATATGTAGGAGCTTATGGGAATATGTGTGAGCTTATGGTAATATGTGTGAGCTTATTGGAATTTTTAGGAGCTTATGGGATTATGTAGGAGCTAATGGGAGTAAGTGGGAGCTTATAGAAATATTAGGTAATTATGGGAATAATGTAACATGTTTTGGATACACTGTAACATGTTTTCTATGTACTGTAACGTGTTTTGGATACACTGTAATGTGTTTTGGATGAACTGTAACGTGGTTTGGATGAACTGTAATGTGGTTTGGATGAACTGTAACGTGGTTTGGGTGAACTGTAACGTGGTTTAGATGAACTGTAACATGTTTTGGATGAACTGTAATGTGGTTTGGATGAACTGTAATCTGTTTTGGATGAACTGTAACGTGGTTTGGATCAACTGTAACATGTTTTGGATGAACTGTAACATGTTTTGGATGAACTGTAACGTGGTTTGGATGAACTGTAACATGGTTTGGATAAACTGTAACATGGTTTGGATGAACTGTAACGTGGTTTGGATGAACTGTAACATGTTTTGAATGAACTGTAACGTGGTTTGGATGAACTGTAACGTGTTTTGGATGAACTGTAACATGGTTTGGATGAACTGTAATGTGTTTTGGATGAACTGTAACGTGGTTTGGATGAACTGTAATGTGGTTTGGGTGAACTGAAGCGTGTTTTGGATGAACTGAAACGTGGTTGGGATGAACTGTAACGTGTTTTGGAAATATGTAAAAGAATTTCAAACACTGACATCATTTAAAAAATACCTATTTATATAGTTGAGTTTTAGCAGCTGGCATTAGTTGATCTGAGGAGTTCACTCATTTTCCAAAGATGTTGTGGACAATATTCATGTCTGTATCATTATTCTGTTGATTTTATAACAATAGTCATATTTTTTTTAAATTATACATTGATTAAATTTTGTAAACTATAACTTCTTTTGGATGAACTGTAACGTGTTTAGGATGAACTGAAACGTGGTTTGGATGAACTGTTACATGGTTTGGATGAACTGTAACATGATTTGGATGAACTGTAATGTGGTTTGGATGAACTGTAACGTGGTTTGGATGAACTATAATGTGGTTTGGATGAACTGTAACGTGTTTTGGATGAACTGTAACGTGGTTTGGATGAACTGTAACGTGGTTTGGATGAACTGTAACGTGGTTTGGATGAACTGTAACGTGGTTTGGATGAACTGAAACGTGTTTTGGATGAACTGAAACATGGTTTGGATGAACTGAAACATGGTTTGGAAGAACTGTTAAGTGTTATTGGAATATGTAGGAGCTTATGGGAATATGTAGGAGCTCATGGGAGTAAGTGGGAGCTTATGGGAATTTTTGGGAGCTTATGGGAATATGTGGGAGCTTATGTGAATTTTTGGGAGCTTATGAGAATTTGTGGGAGCTTATGGGAATATGTGGGAGTTTATGGGAATATGTGGAAGCTTATGGAAATATTAGGAGCTTATGGGAATATGTGTGAGCTTATGGGAATTTTTGGGAGCTTATGGGATTATGTAGGAGCTAATGGGAGTAAGTGGGAGCTTGTGGGAATATTAGGTAATTATGGGAATATGTAGGAGCTTATGGGATTATGTAGGAGCTTTGGGAGTAGGTGGGAGCTTAAGGGAATATTAGGTAATTATGAAAATATGTAGGAGCTTATGGGAATATGTGGGAGCTTATGGGAATATGTGGGAGCTGTAACGTAGTTTGGATGAACTGTAACGTGGTTTGGATGAACTGTAACATGGTTTGGATGAACTGTAACGCTTTTTGGATGAACTGTAACGTGTTTTAGATGAACTGTAATGTGCTATTGGAATATGTAGAAGCTTATGGGAATATGAAGGAGCTTATGGGAATATGTAGGAGCTTATGGGAATTATTGGTAGCTAACAGGAGTAAGTGGGAGCTTATGGCAATATTAGGTGCTTATGGGAATATGTGGGAGCTGATGGGAATTATTGGGAGCATATGGGAATTATGGGAAGCTTATTGGAATACGTGGGAGCTTATGGGAATATGTGGGAGCTTATGGGAATATGTAGAAGCTTATGGGAATATTAGAACTTATGTGAGTAAGTGGGAGCTTATGGGAACATGTAGGAGATTATGAGAATATTAGGAGCTTATGGGAATATGTAGAAGTTTATGGGAATATTAGGAGCTTATGGGAATATGTAGAAGTTTATGGGAATATTAGGAGCTTATGGGAATATGTAGAGGCTTATGGGAATATGTAGGAGCTTATGGGAATATTAGGAGCTTATGTGAGTAAGTGGGAGCTTATGGGAATATGTAGGAGATTATGGGAATATGTGGGAGCTTATTGGAGTAAGTGGGAGCTTATGGGAATATGTAGGAGCTTATGGGAACATGTGGGAGCTTATGGGAATTATAGGGAGCTTATGGGAATATGTGGGAGCTTAAGGGAATATGTAGGAGATTATGGGAATAAGTTGGAGCTTATGGGAATGTTAGGAGCTTATGGGAATATGTGGGAGCTTATGGGAATATGTGGGAGCTTAAGGGAATATGTAGGAGATTATGGGAGTAGGTTGAAACTTATGGGAAAGTTAGGAGCTTATGGGAATTATTGGGAGCTTATGGGAATATGTGAGAGCTTATGGGAATATGTGGGAGCTTATGGGAATATGAAGGAGCTTTTGGGAACATGTAGGAGCTTATGGGAATATGTAGGCGCTAATGAGAATATGTAACGTGTTTTGGATATACTTTAACGTGTTTTGGATATACTTTAACGTGTTTTGGATGAACTGTAACGTGTTTTGGATGAACTGTAACGTGTATTGGATAAACTGTAACGTGTTTTGGATATACTGTAACGTAATTTGGATATGCTGTAACGTGTTTTGGATATACTGTAACATGCTTTGGATACACTGTAATGTGTTTTGGATATACTGTAATGTGTTTTGGATACACTGTAACGTTTTTTGGATACACTGTAATGTGTTTTGGATACACTGTAACGTGTTTTTTTAGTTAACTAAGTGACATCATTTAAACAACACCTACTTATAAAGTTGAGTATTAGCAGCTGGCATTCGTGGATCTGAGGAGTTCACTCATTTTCTAAAGATGTTGTGGACAATATTCATGTCCGTATCATAGAACTGTGAATATGATTACAATATTAATATCTTTTAAAAATTATACATTCATTAAATTTTACAAACTGTAATGTGTTTTGGATATAAAGTAACGTGTTTTGGTTATAATGTAATGTGTTTTGGTTATAATGTAATGTGTTTTGGATATACTGCAACGTGTTTAGGATGAACTGTAACATGTTTTGGATATACTGTAACGTGTTCTGGACCAAACAACAATTTGGAACATTCCTCAGGAAACAACTGTTTCTGTTAGAAGAAGAATTAAATTTAATTGTGTCACTTATTTTGAGCATGGGTATCGATACTCCTAACATTTGAGCTTTAGATAAGTGAATAAAATCTGTAAGCCTGCTAACTTTGTGTGATGATTAAATATGTCATTTTAAATGTTTCTGCAAAATGGGATACAGCTAAACTTACATTCATAAAGTACTCAATAGATTTAACTACATTTCTGTGCTCTTTTCCAGCTTGGACGGCCAGTGTTTTCTTCTGTTGCTTTTCTCTAAACAAATGTAATAAATTTTTATGAACTTTTCATGGATAACAATTGTTATTTTTTTTTAAGTTTGAATTGTAGAAACTTTTAAAAAAAAATAATGTGAGAATTAAAACAAAAGTTAAATAAACATTGTGTTGTTTTTTAATCTTTCACTGAGTCTGAAGAATGATAGTTCTTTCCATGCTAATTTACTAATTTACGTTGTGACATTCGTCTTTTTTTAATATCAGTGTGGACTAATACGTCTTTTTTTAATATCAGTGTGGACTAATACGTCTTTTTCTAATATCAGTGTGGACTTAAAAAAAGACTACCATTAGTGATTAGTGACAATGATACATTGAACCTGTGATGGCATATCATTTACAATTGTCTGTATATGTTTAAGAGTCTTTATAACAAAGTAATGAAAATATTATTTTTATAATTAAAAAACAAACTAACAGATACTTCAAAATTAATATTTAATTTTTTTTTAAAGGAACAACTTTTATGAAAATAACTATGAAAAAAATCTAAAAAATACTGCTGATTCTAATTCATTATTGTTTTTTATCTTTAATACCCCGTTACACTATTATCTTTCTGAATAAGTACAAAATGTGTTGTTTTTTACCCCCAAAACACGGTCACTAGTGTCGGAAAGAAAATCTATGTCGTGAAATGTCGGATTTACCTTATTTTGAGATGAGAAACAAGAAAGGTTCTGTTTTCTTTAGTGTTGTATTAATGTTGTTAATGTGAAAATCACTTCGTAGTACTATCTTTGAAGGAAGTAGACATTTTCTTGTCTAATTGAAGCAATTAATCCACATTTGCCTTCTTTTGGGGTCCAAACTCCAAAGGAAACCGAACTAACCATATATAAAAGATTACTTTGGCATTCTTTGAACTCCACACTTCCGCAACAACAGCCATGCCATCAAAATACTAAAATTTTTTATTTTTTCTCATAGAAGAGTAGCACCAAAGCTTACGCAGTACCCTCTAACAGAAATGAAATCATTAGGGGGTATAACGTCGATCTAGTTCTTTATATCTATGGTGTGCACGCAGCATCAGCCATTTTTTTAAGCATTCCTTTATTAAGGTCAGCGGTAGAGGGAGCTTCCGCTATAGTGACGTAGTAAGCAAATGTTGTCGAAGGATCTCAGACGCATTATTGTATTGTTGCGTCTAAATAGTCGAAATAAAATCTATTTTTAAATTTAGGTTCATCATCTTGGTAGCCATTAGATATGTAGATTAGAGTTTTATGAATGTGTTAATGTTATTGCATCAAACACAAAGATCAATCTGAAGGTTTATTATGAGATTTATATTGGTAAGAATAATTTACTTCGTCTATTGTCGAATGTCCTCATTGCCAATAATGTGGACTAATTGTAACTAAAGAATCAAAAAGTTAAAATAGGAATTGACAGTGTCTTGAGTGTGACTATTATTCTTATTATTGT
Source organism: Bulinus truncatus (assembly GCA_021962125.1). Taxonomy (NCBI): domain Eukaryota; kingdom Metazoa; phylum Mollusca; class Gastropoda; family Planorbidae; genus Bulinus; species Bulinus truncatus. The sequence goes on along the minus strand of JAGDYQ010000010.1, from coordinate 942,396 downwards.
TTGCTAAATTGGGAAAAATAAATTGTTTACTCTTCAAAAGCCTGTTAAAAGTTAGTTAAATCTTAGTTTAGCAATAGCCAATGCCAATACTATAACATTTACATTATGTACCAAATAACTGGTTACTGAAGGATGGTGTCACCAGTGATTAGTCTATCATTAGTCTGACTAAAATGGCTATGTTATCATTAGTATCACAGTGTAGAAGCTTGTAAGATATGTTTTTCATTTAAAGTTTAGTGAATTTAGAGGGGGTAACTATTTGTAGCTTCTTATTAGCTATTAGTTTCAAATATTGAGTCTTCATTTTTGAAATGAATAATAAAGATTAATAATCTTTTTAGGCTGAAGGCACTTAACTCTCAACCATTGTTCATTTTCAGCCATTTTTTAAAGCTGATTGCAGGGTGTTTTGTAAAACTAAACATTTTTCATTATGTTATAAGCTACCTAGTGATGTTATATATCACTGAATTTAGAAATGAATAAGCTATTTAATGATATAAAACTTTTTATATAATAGAAATTTTTAATTTTGTAAAATTATAGTGTAAATGATTTTTTTATTATTTTTTTAAACTAAAAATACAAATACATCACAAACAGTAAGAATAAAAAAAAAAGTATGAAGAATTTAAACAAAATCTTTATTATTTACATAAACATTATTCATTTATACAACACATAAACAAATTTGGACTTAAAATTTTGACAATTTTTTTTTATTCCACTATAAATGATACTATAGAAAATTGAAAAAATAAAAAAAAATAAGGACTGATGCCTCTAGTGTGAAAAAAAGATATATAATTCTCACACAATAAGTACAATGTTAGACTAGACAAAATTGATCATTAAAATTTATATATTATTATTATAAGTGACAGGAAACACATTTAAATGAATTGATAATTACTTTAAATGTTATTTATGATAAAGTAAAAGACAATTTCTGTCATCTTGAAAACATAAGAAAGTATCACATGCAGAACATTTAGTTCTTGTTTTTCTTTCAAGTTTATAAAGTGAATAACATAATTTACAGTTTTTTCTTTCCTTTGAAGGAACCATTACAGGTAAAATAGGATGATTAGTTTTTATTTTATATGCTGTCGCTGTCGGAACCTCATCTAAGTCATCAATCTTTCCTAACTGTCTAATTAACTCTATTGTGTAATCTAACTGACTATATCTTGCTGGTCTATTTAATTCAATAATATCTGGATTTTGTTTCCTCCAGTCTTGAAAAAGAATATAACTATTTACCCTAGCAATATCAACAAAATGAAAAAATAAAGTTTTCCACCATTTATTTGTTTTTCTAAGCATATTATATTTATTTAAAAGTTGATCTCTTTTGTCTACCCCTCCCATATTAATATTATAATCCTTGACTAAAAGTGGTTGTCTTACTTCTAATTTTTCAAAAGTCCCATTTTTTTTATTTCTTCTCATGACTGAATTAAAAGAATTAGCTTTATGCATTGTAGAAACCAAAGGTACTGTTTTGTTATCCCTCCACTGCATTGTTAAAGTTTCCTCTTTCCTAACCCATCTCTTATCACCCCTCTTTGAAGTCTTTTCCCATTGTTTTACATTTTTTAATTCAGTAGGAAATCCTTTTCTAGTAGTCAAAATGGTACCACAGGCTAATACACCTTTTTTTAACAAATCTTTTACTAAAACAAAACTAGTATAAAAATTGTCGAAAAACAAACGATAGCCTTGATTAACAATGGAAGATATTAAATTCATTACAACCCCATACGCTAATCCAAATGGTGATAAAGTTTCAGACTTACCCAAATAAACATCAAAATAATATGTATATCCAGTAACAGAATCCGCGAGCACCCATAATTTCATCCCCCACTTAGTTGGTTTATCTCTAATGTACTGACAAAATGAATATCTTCCTTTGTTTCTAACCATTCGTTCATCAATTGAAATATTAGGTCCAGGCTGGTATAATTTCATGCATTTTCTTCTAATGAAATCAAACAAAAACCTAACTTTAGTCAATTTATCCTCTGCCTTTTCGGTGTTTCGGTTTGAAACTTTCAAAAAACTAAGTATTTGTTCAAAACGTGGCCTGGTCATAAAGGCTCTTGCCCATAGTCCATTGAATAAACTTTTTTTGTTCCAGTAAGACTGAACATTTGGAGCTTGTATCATCCCCATGTACATTAAAAGTCCAATAAAGCTCATAAATTCTTCTTCACCTACATCTGTCCAGTTTTTGTACATGGCTGGTTTAGTTGGTCCAATAAATGCAGCATTCTGATTAGTCGTGTTGCATAGCTCTCTGACCAAAGTTGAAGTAAAAAACAGAGAAAAAATGGACAGAGGAGTCAGATACTTTTTTCTGTCTTGTCTTGTAAATGACTCTGGAAAATGAGCTCCAGGAGTTCTCTCAGGTTTGAAGGGTGGCAAAGCATAAGGAGGTCCAGAATTTTGGTCATCATAACTGAAGATAAAAAGATGTAGTAACATTAGAAACATTTTTTTTAAAAATGAAACAATGATATTTTGTTAAAAATTTATTCAACAAAATATTCAGTAATAAATTAGCCATCTAAAATTGTTGAATTATTTCTTTTGTTTTGTTCAAATGTGAAAAAAAAAATACGTTACCAATGTAAACAAAAGAAAGTTACATTTACTATGGCCCTAAACAAATATGAATTATAAATGAATGTGTGGAAAATGTACCTTTAATTATATAAATAGTTAAACTAACATAATTTTTGTAAATGTTTTGATACCTATAAATATCTACTAATGAATATACAATTAACAAAATAAAAAAAAATTGAAAAAAAAATTGCCATGTGCGTTTCGGCTTTGCCACTAAGACTAATGTTTACCTTCCATTGTTGACTTGTTTAGTGGAAAATTGATGTATATTTTCAGTTTCACTGACTTCTTCCTCTTCAAGCCAAACTTCATCCTCACTTGAAATATAGTAATTTTCATCGTCGGAAGATGAATATATATCCATAATTCTTTAAAAAATTGAGACGCTAATAAAAAGAGGACCGTCGTAAAAGTGACAAAATGGCGACCATCATCCCGGAAGTTTGTGACGTAAACAAGAGACTTTTATTTAATATTTTTTTTATTTAAAATGTAAAAAATGTGTAAAATGTTGTATTTTTTGCTAAAATATTCATTTTTTTATAACAAAACATAAAATAAATTGATCAAAAGTAAAAATATAAAGAATTATAACATAAAAAAATCGTCGATCACCGGTGATCGAAAAGCCAATGCTACGATGGTTGAGAGTTAAGCTATTATACTATTAGGTCATTAGGACAGATGTGCTAAAAGTGTACCCTTGGACTGGTGGTATGAGTGCTTGGCTATTAAAACATGTCCGTCTACGCTATTCACACGTCACTCTTCGCTGATTCTCATTGCCTACTACTAAAGAATTTCTTTAATAAGTTAATTAATAATTGCATGTTTTGCATCAATCACATTTTTTAAATTCTTATGTTTGCAAATAAGTTATATTCATGGTAAATTTTTCACAAATGTACTATGATGTACCAATGTATGCCTACACTTCGTACATAGGTTTTTTTTTGCTTCTGCTCATTGATTATAATAATATATGCTTTATAAACTTTATTATCTGAAAAAAAAGGTTGAAGTGTTATTTTTACAGTTTAAAAAAAAATAAAAATAATAAAATGAATAGTATAATTATAAAATAAAAACATTCATCATGAGAAATTAAAATAACCTCCAATGTATTCTATAGTAAGAAAAATATCGGCTCTAGATTAATATTCTTTTAGGCATCATATCTTTACTTGAGCATTAATTAAAATATTTGTGTATTATTCTTTTCAACATTGCCACACCATAATTTACTATTTAGTTTCTGCTTAAAAAAAGGTAAATTAAAACTTACTTTAATTGTCTGCAATGTTTGAAATCCGGCAAAATATGCAATATGCCAGAGGCATTTTTTCAACAAACTTTGTTCCTTTCTGCTTCAGTTACATTCAGTTTAATCAATGTTGAACAATTTTGTCTTGGCCAATGACACCCCTTCTAACGTATACATCATACACTATGATAGACTCACTATGATTAAGTTCACACATTGCTGGTTATATATACTTCTCACATTGCTTCATTTGTTAAGAAAAAGGTTTTGTAATATAATGTTGCATTTTATTAAAAAGATAAGATTTTTTAATAGACAGTAATAATGATTATAATGGAACCAATCGCTTAGTAATATGTCATAGATAAATTAAAATTTGATTCACAACTTTATGTTGTTTTTAATTTAAAAAAAAAAAAAAAGCTGTTGTAACAGGTGCAGCAATATGCTTTTATACATGTATGCAAACAAGCTGAGGCTGTAAACTGGTAATGCATTTAAGATTGTTGTTCAACATTTTTGCTGTTATATCATTTTAATGGGTTGTGTTTGGTAAAAAAATAAATTTTGTTTCCCATTATTTTGCTTCATTTTCTATACAGACTTTTCAATTTATTTTACAGCTGGATAGTTTTACTAGTTGTAAAATAAATCTTATTTTCTTTATTTTGACTTTATTTTATCCTGCTACCCTCATTGGTATGACTAAAGTTAATGTTGTAAATGTAATTCATTAGCTATGCTAGTAGTGAATATCATATTTATTAAAACTGTCAGCAATATTTTTTTTTCCAGAGAATTTAACAATATGATGGTGGAGTAATACTATCCAAATGATATCATTCATATATATATATATATATATATATATTTAATGATTGTGAAGTCATTCTATCCAAATACCATCATTCATAGAAATGTGTTTTTTGTAGCAGTGGGCCACAGAGTAGTGAACACAGGTAGTTACTATGAGCCGACAGACAGCGCCTGGGCCAAAAGGCAGAACAATCCAAGTACCTGCCATGCCTAACCCCGCACTACCTATGCAGACATCTGAGCTCAACTCGGCTGGGTGTAAGCTACTTTAATTTACTGATATTAAATATTTTCTTGGTAGAACTCTTTCTAAAAACCATTATTCCCTTATAATTATTGAAACATGTTTCTTTGAGATACTGGATTTAAACTGATACCCACCATTTACGATTCTTTATTGTCTGCATTTTGTGCCCCATGCAATGGATAAAGGGCAGCGTCCATCACAAAGTCATAGAATTAAATGTAATCCATGAAATAATAGTCTTGCTTGGACAGGCATCCATCAGAAGTATATCTCTTTCACAGAAAAAAAAAAAACTGTTATAGAGTGAGGAACTAAAAAATTTATGCCCTGTACATTTAAAACAAATTGATAGAAACAAACAATAAGTAAACTTCAAGTAATTACATTTAGACCTACTAAAACTCTGTCAGCAGCGAGGCTAAAAATGTTCGTTGCTGAGGAGTGGAAATATTCAACTTGTTTTGAATTTTTAGTTACTTTATTAGTATTTGTGGGACGGAAGGCAGAGTGGTGTAGATACTCGACTGTCGAGCTGTGAGTCCTGGGTTCGATCCTCAGTGAGGACCATGGGAATTTTCCCAGGTGAAATGTGTTTCAAAGTCGTCCCATACCATAAGTCCACCCAGCTTTAAATGGGTACCTGACTTAAGTTGGAGAAGTAAAGGCGGATGGGCGTTGTGCTAACCACACAATCCCTTCATATGCAGAGGTTATAGGAACAGATGAATACTACACTTCATCTGCCCCGATGGCCTCTTTGGGCTTTACTTTTATATTAGCATTTGAGAAAATTATGTACAAGACTTTTTTTAAAATTAATGTTTTTTTTGTTGTTTTTTTCTAAAGGGCCTGGCTCAACAAATGGCACTTCAGACCTTGCCAGCTATTTTGAATGCCCGGTCTGTTTTGATTATGCACTGCCTCCCATCATGCAATGCCAGAGTGGTCATATTGTATGTCAGTCTTGTCGACAGAAACTAACCATGTGTCCTACTTGTAGAGGTCCTCTAGGTGAGCAGTGTGTATTTTTTTTTCCTGTCGTATACATTTTAGACACCATATTTATGGAGAAAAATAAACAAACATGTTTATAATAGATGTCAACATTATTTGTTTAAGTGGAAATATGCATTTTGTTTATTTAGACACGTATAGTTTTTAAGCAAAATAATTCTAGTTCAGTGTATAAATGTATACAACTTTAATCTCAGGGTTGCTTAAACAGAGTATGCTAAAAATTTCAATACATTACTAAAAAGAGACAATTAAAATGAAGATTAAAAAATCACCAGATTGCTGAATAGTGATAAAAATAAATTTGATAACCTTTTTCTTTTCAACATTATTCTCTCTCTTGGTTAATGTTTATTAGCTTGGTGATAAAAAATAATTATCGGTGTAAACTTCATACTTTACAGCAAGTTTTTTGTTTTTCCTTTAGTATAGTTTTGAAAGTTGTGCTTGACTAACATAGAAATGTGCATTCATTGTTCAGGCAACATACGTAACCTGGCCATGGAAAAAGTTGCAGCCTCTGTACTATTTCCATGTAGATATTCAAACAATGGTTGCCAGTCTACGTTGCTTCATACAGAAAAAAGTGAGCATGAAGACACTTGCGAGCACAGGTGAGTAGCCTTCATTACTGGTGTAAAAATTAATTTGAGCATTTTTGCTGTAAGCAAATGCTAGAGTTAAATAAATGCTCCATAGTTTGTGAAAATAAATAATACAATATTTACAAAGCTATTTTTTTAAAAATTGGTTCTGAATACAGTATTTGATTCAAATACAATGATATTAAATTGGTTTTATAGCTCCATATTATTAAACATGCTTGACCTACAAGCAGATTATGACTTGAAGGAGAAGTTCTATTCAGTTGTTTTCCTGGAGTTTTAAGGGTGTTTGCCAGCAGCGGCAATTCCACACACATTGCTGCCTAGTTTTTGTCACTTTTGGGTCCACAAACATTTGTCATCAAACGTTTTCTTGTATGAAAATAAGTCTAAGAACAGATCGATGTTGACCGATTGCAATTTAAATGCTTTTAAGTGAATCACAACCAGTAAACTGGTTACACATTTGAAGAACATTATCCAAATTAGTGAACTGTGACATACTTCTCATTAATTATAATTTACCCTGGGGTCAGGTTGTATGTAAATTAAGGTGGGGGGGGGCATGGGTTTGGTGGAATCCTGTTAATGATCAACACTGTGGCAAAAGAAAAAAACTTGTTCTCAGGTTTACATATAGAAAAAGCTTTTATATGAAAACATACTTCCTTTTAAACCGCTTCTGTAAAAAGAAAAATTCTCTGGACAATAAAAAAAAAAGGATGTCTGCTAGAGAGTCTACTATTGACCGTTCATGGTGTTTATTAGGTTGGTTTAATTAACATTGTCAAATTACTAGGGATGACTTAATATCTGATGGCTTTTTTTTTTTTTTTTACATTCATTAGTTTATTTACCAATGAAGAAATGCAAAGCTAACTATTTATTTTATTTTTAAAACATATTTTGTGCTGTTGTATTGGGTGAGGCCACCATATGCGTCTGTCTTCAGCTCTTGACACCTCTTCTTAAAAGACCTGTGTTTTTATGATGCAAGTTCTTTACTTGTAGTATTAATTGAAAAGGCTAGAATTTTTTCTAATTAGAGATTCATTTCAAAAGCTTTATATATATATCTTTTAATATCAAATACCTTGTGCACTGTATTTTTTTTTTTTTTTACATTCAGAATTTTGAGTTCTATAATCCAGTAAGGCTCTGTTTATTCTGTGAATTTATTTGAAGTGAATTATAAAAAAAAAAACAGCATCATATTTTGAAGACATATTAAGCAGAGATTATGTTTAACATTAAGAGATTTTGAGAATAAATATATCACTTTCAAACTTTTTGATTGATGACAAATATTTAATTGAAACAGTTTCATGATAATTATTATTTTTTCTTAGTACATTATAATGAAATTTTTTTTATTTTTTTTTTCAGACCTTACACTTGTCCGTGTCCTGGGGCTTCATGCAAATGGCAGGGCTCATTGGAACAGGTTATGCCACACCTAATGCAGTCCCACAAAAGCATCACCACTTTACAAGGTATGAATTAACATTATCTCTGACTAGACTTTCCACAGAATATATGTTGAACAGACTGCATTTTTTATTTTTGGATAGTAAAAAAATATCAGCCAATTAGTGCTGTTTGTTTTATACTAAGCCGATTTTCGTTGTTTAAAAATTATAATTTTATTGTCCTTAGAGCTAGATTTCATAGTCACTGATGAAAATGATGTTGTATAGTTTTCCAAAGGCTTACATTTTGATTAGTTATTGGCCATCTTGCTCTTAATTCAGTGGTTTTTTTTAATAAAAATAAGTCATGTTTAGGTTTAGCCTTCTTTACTTTCACTAACATGTTAAAATAAGTTGAATGTAAAATTATTTAAAAAGACTCACTCCCATAAAATGAACTTGCGAGTAGGAAAATAAAATTTTGCTTTTGTAGTATTTAAAGTCAAATCAATAACTTGGTTACTGTTATAATGGGAACGTCTTTAGAAAGAGAGGGTGGCATGCAGCTTTAAATGACAGATTTTTCAGAACATATTTGGATAACTTATGTATTACATAGTTAATAAATACTAATTGAAACATTTTTTAAAATGATTTTTATTAATTAAATGCATCAATATACCAATAAAAATTGCACAACTTATTCTGCACAGTTAAATTTAAAAAAAAAACAACTATGTATTTTTTCAAGAACATTTTTGGGTGAAAATTGTTACTAATCAAAGCCAAATGTTAATAATGTATTTTTTGTTGAAAATAAAACATTTTTTTACTTCATTGCTAGGTGAAGACATAGTATTTCTGGCTACTGATATAAATCTGCCAGGGGCTGTTGACTGGGTGATGATGCAGTCTTGCTTTGGTCACAATTTTATGCTTGTACTTGAGAAACAGGAAAAAATAGATGGTCTTCAAATGTTTTATGCCATTGTTCAGCTTATAGGCACAAGGAAGCAAGCTGAGAATTTTATTTACAGGTGGGAGGTCTTGTAGAATTTTTTTTTTTTTTTTTTGTATGCCATTTTCTTAAAAGCTAAAATATTTGTATAAATCTTGGAAAATTTAATTTGGAAGGAATCAAGATAAGTTCCAGTGTGGCTATGCAGTCTTTTTTTTTTTAATGTGAATCAATGGGTATAGGGGCTTAATTGAATGATAAAGCTGGCTGATCAGTTTAATAATTTTTTGTTCCTCGCTCTGTCAATACTTTTTTTAAAAAAACTTTGGTTAAATTCTCTTCACAGATTGAATGTGATTGATTTTGAAAATTACAAAATATAACAAAAAAAGGGACTCAAAATAATTAAATGTAGCTGATATATTTGTGGCATTTATCAAGTTATGCAAGAGCAAAAAAAAGAAAAAACAAGCAAGAATGTAAAGCTAGTGATTGATACTGTTTGTGAGGAAGGTTAATTTAGAAGATAGGAGTTTTATGTTCATTTTATAGGAAAATCTAGTGGGTATAAACTAGAGTGAGTGAATGGTGTTTAGATTATGTTTTTGTTTTTAAAATGTGCTTGTAACTTTACATGCTGTGTTACACCCTTAAATAGTATCACCTTGTTAAGTATGACAAGCTTAAATAAAATAAAATGTTTTACACACTGCAAACAGTTTGTTAATCTTAGCCATTGGTAGCATTGGTTGACAATCTGAAGGTTCTTGTAGCAAAAAAAATAAAAATCAAACAATGCTTCATCTTTCAGGTTAGAACTGAATGGCCACAGGCGCAGGTTAACGTGGGAAGCAGCACCAAGGAGCATCCATGATGGTATACAGTCAGCCATAGCCAGCAGTGATTGCCTAGTGTTTGACACCAACATAGCTCAGTTGTTTGCTGACCATGGTAACTTAGGCATAAATGTAACTATCACAATCTGTGACAGATAAAAGAAAAAACAAAACCTCTGCCTAATTATTGAAATCATTTTTTTTTAATTGGTCCTCTGTTATTGTTAGTAAACTGTTGTCAGTCAACATTATAATTACTCCACTCATTAGACACCGCAATGTTTACATTGTTGCCAGCAGCAGCAAGGATTGATTAAAAAAATAGCACCAATGAGTGGATGTATATAAGAATAAAATCCAACACCAAATGGAATAAGGTGGTATACAAAAAAAATGTATTCGGTTTAATAAAGCAACAGATTTATTATTCCTTAGTTTCTTTCAAAATGTTTCAAATGAGCAACTATGTTTAATAATGTTATTTAATAATAGCTCATATTGTGAGCCTTTTTTTGTTCAAATAAAATTATTTATTATTACATAGGCTTTAGTAAACGTGTGGTGAGAGTTTGGTTTAATACTGCAATGACCTCTCAATTGAAAAAAGAAGGAATTGTTCAAAATTGTCATTCAGGAATATTTTTCCTTTTTTTTTTTTCTTTCTGATCTATGAAATGTTTCAGATTTGCCATTCTGGTTTAAAATGTTGTATAGAAAATAGCTAACGCTGTTTTGTTCCAGAGGACATATTTCAAAAGCTTTTAAGTAATCCAATCATGAGACTGGCCATTAAGATTTTGTATTGACCTCTATTTAGAAAAATAGATTTGTTCAAAGCTGTTAAGGAGGAGTGCAATTGTTGAAACATGTGATGTGAAACAAATGTAATTGGTAATAAAAGTGACAGAGCAGTTGAATTTTTTTTTTTTTTAAATGAAACATATTACATTGTGAAATAGGTGTACATTTGTGTTATTTTGTTGGGTTTTAAAGGAATTTTTTTTGTCTCACGATAGTTATGCAGTACCGTGTATTTTTATCTATATAATTAGAAAAAAAAACATCTGTTTCTTTACAGTCTTTTCTTTTCAGGTCAGCACCACATACGGGTGTAAGCAATAAAATTATAGTTGTTTGATCCAATTTTTTTTTTTTTGTGCTAGTCAGCATAATGGAAGTGGATGGGTGTGAATGATTATCATTCTTTTTTTTTTTTTTTTTTTTTAAAGTAACTATAAATCTTGAAAAGTTTAATTTGAAATGTATCATGATAGTTCTATTGTTACTATGGAGTATGTTGTTATTCGATCTCCGACAATTGGTGCATTTCTCAATTGAAATGATATGCTGACTGGAATGTTTTAAATATTTTCGTTGCTGATTCAGTCTATACTTTTCATTTGTTTTTAATTTTAATAATTTAATTTTTTTCACAGATTGAATGTATTTATTTTCGTAATTTTATTTTTCTGAAACGACACTAAATAAAACTAAATTTTGTTTGAAAAATCAAATACATAAATTTTTAATAAAGTTTGTTGCTTCATATAATTCAAATGAATTCAATTTGTTCAATTTAGTATATTTTTTTCAATGTTACAAAAGAAATTAATAAAAACATAAAAAAATCTTTTTCTGAAGCATTCCTTTGGTATTGTGAAAATAATGTGTAGGCTCATTGATGGAGATTAATTTTAGTTTTCAGCACTGTAAATTGAATCGTTTATACTTGGCGCAGTAAATTATTGCCTGGTATAAATTCTGGGCACTTGGTTTAAAATTGGGGGGGGGGGGGTAGTGCAGTTTTTTGTTTTTTTTTTTTGTAAAAAAAAAAGTTTAAACAAATGTTGTATAAGCTTTTTTTGCCCAGATTTGTTAACCTTCACAAATTTCTCTCCTCCAGCACCTCGCTCCCCTTCCTACCCCAAAAGTCACTCGATTTCATGCTTATTATGACTGGTTGAAAGTGTGTGGCTGTTAATTATTGTCTTGAGCGTGGCTGACAAGCTCTATTTACTATGTGCTCTAGGTAGATATGTCATAGTTGCTGTTTTTTTTTAATTCTTCTTCATTTCTCTAAGATTGGTTTGTGACTGGGGAGTCCAATGTGCCTTTAACTTCAGGTTGTACTGTTTTCTTCTTGTTTTTTTCAAACTAAGGTCACTCAAACCAATCCATTATTTTCTAAAAAAAAAAAAAAAATATATATATATACATTTTTATTGTGTTAGAAAACTGAGCTGCGAATGCACATTTTGTCATTCTGTTTGAAAATAAAATAAAGACCATTGCTAATAAATAATTTTTATTCTAATGGTTGCTAAACACAGATGTATGAAGTCATTTTGTAATGTGTATCACATATTTATGAGAGTAGTCACTTTTCCATTTTTCAAACATCAAAAAATATCTGGCTATGTATATTGAATTATTGAGAAATATTCTTATAACAAAACAACTGTACATATTTAAGATTTTAATAAATAGAATTTGTATTTCTTTTTCCTAATGTTTCACCTGTAACAAAACAAATTTACTTTTTTATTAGAATTCCCTTTTCTCTACATTATATATTTTTGTTGCTTTCAGTTGAAAAATAAAGATTTGTTTTGTGGGGAATTTTGTACACAGAACAATTATTATAAGTTTTGTTGCTCCTATTTTGTTAATGATCCTTGTCTGAAATTCTCACTGCATGTTTAATTAAAATGTATTGATACATTATTAAAATGAGTCGTTTGTTAAGTATTTAAATACACCTGTTGTGTTGTTCAAATCTTGGTGAAGCATGTGTTCATTATAGCAATAGGGTGGTAATTACTTTTTTGTTTGTAAGGAAATTAAACTTTGGTAGCTAATAAAATTTTCAAATTTTTAATGTGTATATTTTTTTATAAACCACTGGTAGAATTTTTTCATCTCCACGATGGAGGTACTACCCAACCCTACAGCTGGCAGATCACAACTAAGCACCAGTCTCTGTGGTTTATTTCATTGCGACCTTCTTTCATCCCCCACCAGGATCCTCAGGTCAACAGTTGAGTACATAACATCATGACTATCCGCCCCATCGTTTCGGTCAGATAGTCTTATTTTAAGTAAAGTTAACCATATAATACAGCAGAACTACAAAGGTTTTTAAGTTGCATTTTTTCTTCCCCTGTAAACTGTTTAGTCTGCAGTAAATGAAATTTGTCAGTTTTTAAAAGAAGATAAATGTTGTAAGATATAACACCTGTGGCAATGCATTTCTTATTTAAGTTTTATTTTTAAATCAGAAACAGAAAAATTTTTTCACATCAACTTGGACATTTAATTTGCAGTTGTACAACAAAACAGGCTGAAAAAAAAATCTTAAGAGCAAAACATTCAACTTTTTCTGAATAATTCATTCAATTTATAAACAATAGGAGAAGTTAGTCCAACAACTTATGTAGCCTAATGATAGACACTTGATTCACTCAAGATACGTTGTTTTCCGAATGATGAATTGCTCTGGTATACAGGCACATTAATCAGAACATACAAATAATTTTATTAGTTGATACAATTATGGCAGGACAAATGTAATGTGGAAATGTTTTTTTTTTTTTAATAACAGTGCACTGGGAATTTAATGGTAGGATCAACTTCATAAAAAAGAATTATTATGAAATGTATGTATAATTTTATATGTATAAATATGTACAAAAAGTGAAGGACACAAATTATACACACATCCAAAAAAATAAATACCTACATGAAAAGGTTATTTCCCCTAAAAGGTGAGCAAATTGCAATTTTATTTTAAAAATGACTGACACAGTTGCTTGCCATGAAAATGCAAACACTTAAGTCCTTCTTTCTAAGTTCTTGGAATGAAATGAATGACAAATTATTACATGACCTATATAAGGTATTTATTTCAAAAGTAAAGGCTAAATAAGTCAGATATCAACTATCATCTTAAAAAATATTTCCATTTATATGAAAATTTACCTTGAATTATTTTCTACCAACTTATCAACCATTACTCTCACAATAGCATCAAAATATGACTAGAAATAAATGAAATATCCAGTAATAATTACGGAAATTATGTAAAAATTTGTAGGAAAATTCTTTTTTAGCTTCCTGTTTTTTACTTTATTTATGTACAATGATTTTTTTTAATATCAAATGTTGCCCACACTAAAAATTTGATGTTTGTATTATTTTGAAAAGTAAAAAAATAATTAAAAGTAACAGTAAATTTATGATTCATTTTTGTACAGGAAGGCTGGAAGAGATGTACAAATCATAATATAAACTTATAAAGCACTGAGCAGATAAAGATAAAAGCCCAAAAAATAAATTACACAAAGAAATCTAAAAGTATACAAGACCATAAAAAAAAAAGAAGCAATAAAAGCACTGATTCAATTTTTTTTTTTTTCAAATAGAAACATAGTGTGACTAGAAAAAACATTTAAACTAAAACATTGTGAGAGTAGGAAAAACATTTTAACTAGCTTATGTATGTTTTCTTATATATCAAAAAACAATTGTCCCCGGCTAAAAGTATGGAGTATTGGTAATTAAAGAATTTGAAAAGTTATCATTTAAGATTTGTAATTAATTCATTTTTTTATTGTCTCATAAGTTTGTTAAATGTAATTAATGTTCAAAGAATTCGTTTGAATGATACTGAATTACAAAAGACAGAACAAAAAATGAGCATGTCGATGCAAATCATGTTCTTCTCTGTGCCATCTTTCTGCTGAAAGGTGTGATATCTTTCGGAAGCTTTAAAAAAAAAAATGATCTGCATCATTTCAAATAAGATATTTATAAGATATTTATTTTTAATATTGCGAAATGTGATGCTGAAATGTATTGTGTGAATAGATATTTAAACGATCTACCAATCAATACATACAGTGATAATGAATTATATTTTATAAATATAAAAGAAAGTCCCTCAACTCTTCCTAAAACCAGCAAAAATGAACTTCCTAATATAAAAAAAAAAATAACTAACTACTAATACAAATAAAAAATAAATATATGTTTAAAAAACCCAGCTTATCTCTGATTAAGTTTTCCGAAAACTTTTGGAAAATCTACTTTGCAAGAGATGAATTAGTCTAAGATTTTTTGTTATTTTAATGGGGAAATGGTTTTTACATGGTGCATGATTATTGAAAGTTCAAAATATGAGATTTTAATATAAATAAATAAATTTCAAAAACAGAAAAAGCATAAAAACTACGTTTTATGATGTGTAGCAGGTCAGTTGATAAGATAAAGATGATAACATTAATTTAATGATATTCAATACAGTAATGTGAAGAGTTAAAAACTTCGCATTCTTTTATTTTATCATTTTCAAACCTCACCTATCAGGAAAGTTTACAAGAAAAAAAGAGTAATACTGGCGCATTTTTATAAATCAATAAAACTGATATTACAATGAATCAGCAGCGTTTCATGCAAAGCCAAACATTAAAAAAAAAAATCAGTTTGAAAAATATTCAGATGTTTAATTCGCTGGACATCATAAATTGGGTTTTAAAGATAAATTTTTAAATGAATTTAAGAAACTAATGAGAAGGACCCCTCTCCCCCCCACCCCTCCCCAAGTTACCTCTGCTGCACTTCAGTTGGCTAGGTGGAGCCACAGAATTATACTGTGCAGTCCTACCCCCCCCTGGGCCAGTGCATATTAGGGAGGATAAAGAAAACTATGACCATGGGAGGGAGGGGGGGGTTAAAAGATCCTGAGTTAAATCTTTACAGGATCTTGACAGGCTGACATTCAAGATTTTTATAATTAAAAAAAAAAAACTTTCAGTTCTATGAAATAAAATATAGTTAAAAATACAGTTATGATACAGATATTCTAATCATTATTTTTTTTTTATTAAGCCAAGATATGCTTATAAATCAGCCTAGTTTTAAACTGTCTAAATACACTTTTGTAGAAAAAAGAAAAATAGAAAAAAAGATAATGTAAATGCCTTCAAAAAAAATAAAGGCATCACTAGTAACCATGGCAGAATACATATAATAATTTTTTTTTTTTTTTTTTTTAAAATGCCTGTTTTTTTATTCATGATAATATTTTTTCCATATCCATATGTTTAAGAAGTACATTAATAATAAAAGAGTTTCAAAAGATGTATATTAATAAAAAAATAAAACAAAAAATAAAGACTGGCTATTTTTAAAAATAATAATATCTGGCATTTAAGCTACATTTTTTTCCCCCCCCGTAAAATGTGTAAAAAATATAAGAACAATTTTATTTACACTGAATATGCAAAATGACCAGAGAGATAAAATTAATAAAAAAAAAAAGCAATCTGTGTAACATTGTTCAAAGGCATTATATACACAAATGTCTACACAGATTCAATAATTCAAGTAGCGAAACAATTAAATATATTTAAAAAAAAAAAAAACTCGCTTTGGATAAAGCCTGATATTTACAAAAATGTCACAACCTTCAATGTGACTGGAACAATAATAATAATAATAAAAAACTGGGTGTCTGGCTTTCTTGAGGGAATCGGAAATCAACAATCGCCAACAGAATTAATTTATAGAATTTTTTTTTTTCAAACATTATTATATACACAAATTAGCAACTTGCTGTTGAACATGATCAAGTAAGTTTAGAAAATATATATAGCTTCAAAACATTTGTTATTAGTCAATCAAACATTGCCAGTGTATAACATATACTGTGTGTGTGTTGCAAAATGACATTTAAAAAGTAAATTATGCTAGAATTTAAAGTTTACTGATTCAAATTCTTTTTTTGTATACATTAAAACATTTTTTTTCGCAATAAATCCTATTTAGACTGAATGTGTTAAAAAATAAATTAATTATCCTAGAGCTGTATAATTCAAAGATTGGTTTGGATCGTAATTTTACACCAACAAGCAGTGTAAGATGCTCACCGTGTACCGCATGTATGCACTAGAATAAAGTACTAATAGATCAAAATCTAAGTAACATGGATGTTATAGTTTCATCTCACAAAAAGGTCATGCAAATAATATGCTCAAACCAAACAGGCACAGCTCTGAGATTTCTCTTTTTAAAAAAAAAATGGTACCCTGCTTTTAAGAATGGGGTGGATAAAGGAACTCAAAAATAATATTTAAACCAATTTTATGGAAAAATTTTACCCGTTTCACAATTATTGTCAAATTTCTCTACATGTGAAGGTGAAGATTTTCTGGTCAACAGCGATTTTTTTTTTTTCTATCATTAAATACGTTACCTCTCTTGGTAGCATTTACATGCGTCATAAACTTAAGGAATAGTATTCTCAGAACAAGGCAAGTCTCTTCAACATTTTTGCATCTTATCTAGATAAAAATGGCTCATAACTGATGAAGAAATGTACAAAATTTGATAACAGTTTGAAAAAAATGTTTCAAAATTGCAGTAAATATAAAATTTCTGAATCCACCACATTCTATAAGCACAACATCGAAAATAAAAAAATGTTTGAACTTTATCCGTCTCAAGATTACTATTGTAAAATATTCTTAGTTCTTCTAGTTCTATATGTGTATAAAATGTCAAAAAAAAAAAAGACTATTAAAAGGTGTAAGGAAGGGTAGAAAAATATAATGTCCATGAATGGCAATGGAATTGAATTGCTCACACAGCGATGGGTCCAACATCGCTGAAAAAACACTGGGATGGGTGAGATGTGGTTCGGATCAAAACATATTTCTGAATAACAATTATCTATTATCTTAATTTATAATGACAGACAGATGTCGGTAACATGGATGAGAATGACATTTGATGGGATGTGTTGATGAACATTATGTTGGGGGGTGGGGGCATTGTCAAGAGGCAGTGACTGAAAGTTAAAAAATGCATAATATGCCTGAGACAGCTGAGAAATTGATCTATACATGATGACTCAATGGTGATATGAACTGAATGCATGTGATGTGGATTAAGAAAAAAAAATCAACAGATGAACTGCAACAGATTTATGATATGGAAATAAATAAATGTCTTCAAGTTGCAAGATACAAAAAAAAAAGGAACAAGTTACCATTGAAGTAAAAGTTAAACATGTCAAAGAAAAAAATATCCATCTTTTGATATGCCCTGCCAGCTTTACTATGTAATATAGTAGGTCCAAAGACTATTTCAGTCAGGCATATTAAGTAAAGACCATATAACATTTATGAGCCTCAAATATTTATAATCGGAAAATCTTTGATTTCTCTAAAACGTCAACTGTTATAAATTCTATACGGAAAATCCTGAAAAGGAAAAATGCTTTTTATTAAAATAATTAAAAAACTGCATCTGTTAATTATTTGATAATGTGAGAACCTGTAATCAGGTAAGAGGGTGCTCATTATACAAATTTAAAAAAAAAAAAAAACGCATAAGACCACAGCAATAGACCAGAAAAAAGTATTGACTAGACAAGTTCTAATACTGCAGGGCTGAGAGTAAAACAAATAAGATGATGAAGATGATGGTGGTCATTTGATGCTTCAATGACAGGCGGCTGAAAGTATTGGGAGAAACAAGAGAAAGTAAAACAAAAATTGCTTCTCTGATTATTTAGTAATATTGTGCGATCAATTGTACTGCAACCCCCACTGGGTGAAAGGCAAATGTATGAGCTCCCTGGATTTACACAAAATAAATATCATGGGAACAGTTCAATGCAACTGAGGGTAATATTTTATGTTTACATCAATTTACAGCTCCATTCATTTCATAGGAAAATTACTTTCACAAAACATTTACATTAAATTAAAAAAAATTGAAAAGTTAAAGAATAATTTTTATATGACTAATTATTTTCCAGACTTCTGTAGAATTATATGAAGTATATATTTTTTTTTTGGTATCAAAAACTCAAAAGTCTGAAAACTATTATTACAATGGCAGTTGAATGTATAAATGACATATAAATATATATATATATGTATGTATATTTTTAAATATACAAAAGTGATTAAAAAAATACGAAACAAATTATGAGATTTGACAGGGTTCATCAAAGTTCCTTGAGTTGGCATTGAGCATCACATCATCCAAGTGGGTAGTATTATACAACAGTGCCGGGCCAGGACACTACAGAGAGTGTGACAGCACCGTCGATGTGTTTGAGGATTTCAACAGCTGCCGCTTGATTAACCGTCCGAAGGTTGTGCTCATTCACTGCCAGCAATATGTCACCACACCTGAATTTGATTAACAAATGTCAATATGAATGGATTTATTGGAGAAAAAACATAATTTAAGAGTATGTTACTGGAATATTTGAGGGACGGATGACCTAGTGGTGTAGAGTGCTTGAATGTCAAACTGAGAGCCACGGTTTTGTTCCTCGGTGAGAACCAAGGTAATTTTTTCCTGGCCCTGGTGAAAATTGGTTATAATTTAAAGGTCCCTCATGTCCACCTAGCTTTAAATGACTTGAGTTGGGGAAGTAATGGCAGATGGGCGCTGTGCTAACCACACAAGCCATTTATATGACATGATTACAGAAACAGATGAATTATACACTTAACCTTCCCAAATAACATGTTCCTGGACTGCAACAGAATTATAAAATGTGCAAAACTTAAAAGTGTAATAAAAATATTGTTTGCTGATCACAGGATTCATATTAGAAAATATGCTACATGTATGTGGAGTCAGACCCGACTAAATGTACTACATGTATGTGGAGTCAGACCCGACTAAATGTACTACATGTATGTGGAGTCAGACCCGACTAAATGTACTACATGTATGTGGAGTCAGACCCGACTAAATGTACTACATGTATGCGGAGTCAGACCCGACTAAATGTACTACATGTATGTGGAGTCAGACCCGACTAAATGAGCTAGTTAAATACAAATATTTGTTTCTTCCAATTTTTCAGTGATTTATTAGAGCCTCATTTTTTAAAGCAGGTGGAAGTATAACAAGTTATCATATACACATACCCACATGTGGACAAACCTCCACATTGGATGCACAAACAATTCACAAACATATATACAAACACATTTAGCCATTCCAGGGACATGATGGTGTATAAAAACCCCTGAAGAAAGGCCAGGTAAGATGTTCATGATAGCTCAGTGTACGCAATTTAAAAAATTATTTATTAAAATTCTATTATCAATTGCTTTCCTTATTTAAATTTTTTCAACTTAATAATAAAAATAATAGTATTCATTAATTCCTAGCCAAACGGTGAATAATGAATGCTTATCGTATCAATGTGGGCCAGCAAATTAGAAATTGTCAATTTTACATTCGCTGCTATTTTAATATGCATATAAAAAAAGAATTGTGGTCATTTTCATTCAGACATAAAAAAGATATTTATGTCGCAGGTTTATTTTATCACAGATATTAAACAGCATTCCCTCGCTTTCCACATCAGTTAATAAAAAAAGTACAGGACAAACATCCTCATCGGTCTGGCTTCACTCACCTAAGACGCCCATCTTTGGC
Source organism: Bulinus truncatus (assembly GCA_021962125.1). Taxonomy (NCBI): domain Eukaryota; kingdom Metazoa; phylum Mollusca; class Gastropoda; family Planorbidae; genus Bulinus; species Bulinus truncatus. Next base: position 922,140 of record JAGDYQ010000010.1, on the reverse strand, counting down.
TGCTGGTGTATCGGGGACAACAGACTTGACAATAATAGGCAAATTCCCGTGACTGCAGTCCACTCCGCCCACAATAGAGAATCCCAGGCTACCAGAAGGAGATCTCAGCAGTGTGATGGTCCTGACCATTCTTAACATCCTGAGGAAGAAGTAGAAAAATTTTTTTTTTTTGCGAAGTATGGCATAATTTCTAATAGAGAAAAATCAGTGTATAAATAATGAATGACTGAAAAATGTCATCAATTAATAATAAGCATTGAATGACTGACTAAAACAAAAAGTGACAGTTGACTATGTATTGTTAAAATGATGGTAGTGTATTTGTTAAAAAATTACTTACATTAAATGACTCAAAGTTATGTTAAAAAAAGATGTTAAAGATATTTATTAAATCACAAGCTTTTAATAAAAACATTGAAAACAACTTCATTAATTCTATTCTGTATATTTTCATTATAATTTTCTCTAAGCTTTAGTACAGCTAGTACGTGTAAAATACATTATCTGGTCAATTATTTACTTAATAAATAACGCTAATGAGTCCAATTTGTCATTAAGATAAATAAAATAAAAAATTCAAATTTTTTTTTTAGTTACAACTTATAATTTTGGAGACATTAATCACTTCAAAACTAAAACATACCAAGTGCGTTGCCAACAAATTTACAGAATGTCCTAATTAGTCAAAGCCGTCCACTTCTGATATTTAATAATACAAAGTATAGCAAGGAATTAAACGTGAAGAAAAAATATTTCACAAAATATTACAGGGGAAAAATGTTTATCATGATCAAAACTATTTTCTTTTCTTTAAAAAACATAACAGAAAATTTATTTTTGCTACCGATAACACAACAGCAACTCATCCTATTATTGCCAGGAAGGTAATTCCAATATGGTAGTCTTTTTCCTGCAAACTCCTATATAACTGGCGCAAGCTCTCTAGTTAAATATAGAGCTCAGTTAATAGAACTCTCAGGACAAAAGAAGAGCAGGAAGGCCAAAAGAAACACACAAAAGAACATCTGAAAAAAATTCTCAACATCGTACAATGGGAGAAAACTAAACGATTTCCCATTAGACAAGCAGTCAAAAAAAATAAAATGATGATGAATAGGACAGATTCTCCATTGTCAGCTGACAATGTTACCAGACAGGAACTTGTATGAAACCCACAGTGTTTGACATGAGCAGTAAGGCCAGAGCAAACATAGCAAAGGACAGAAGTTTAAAAGAGGCAGGCATGTCATGGGCCCAACTTAAAACGCTGCCAGAACAGTGTCCAATACCGTTGAAAAGAAGGAGAAGAGAGATTAAATGCTGCTCTTTAGAGGGAGGCACTCAAATGGTTAAAAAGAAAATTGATATGAATGCATAGCAGGGTTGTTTAAGCATTCTAAATGGGTATATTTGCACTATTTTGTTGGCTGTACTGTACAAATGTCTCAGCATTTAGGGGACGTTCATAAGGAACAGGTGCAGTTTAAAATGGTGTGACTTTGTTACATTTACATGTAAGAGGATGAATCTGTTAAACATGGAATAGAAGGAATAGAAGCTTTAGTTTGTCTTCAAAGCTGTTGTTTTATGTATTGAATTTAAAGTTATGAAAATATTTACAGAAAACCAGACTGAAAAGGTTTTCTGAAAAATTTGGTAAAAAATGGTATATACATGTATTCTGTTTCATCATTATACATGTTTAATTTTACCTTCCCTAAGTTACCACTATTTCACATAGTACAGCAGAGGTGACCTTATCAGTGCCCATGGCCTTGGGTAAGGGTCAATAGAATTTCTCACATATTTATTTGGAAAGCTGAAGTGGTCTAAAGAATCACCTATACCAGGCCCCCACTTCCAAGTGTGGGGCCTAGAGCAGCTGCTCTATTCGCGACTCTGAAAGGCAGCAACAGTAGCACAGGTACACCACTGTTATCTGATGGTATGCTACCCACCTACTAAAAGTAATCTGTGACTTACTGAGGCATCTGCAACCAGTAGATCCAAGAAGGTGTGAAGTTGTGATCTCCTTGCGAGGTTTCCCTACAGTCAATGACCCTGAGCGTCAGGACCTTGACCTCTGAGCTCTGTCTGATCTGTTTGACACTCTCCAAATGGGTCAAATTAAGCAGGCTCGTTGAGTTGATGGAAACCAGAACATCCCCTTTCTGGAACAAAATTATGAATTATTTCTCAAAAATTATGAATTATTCACAGCAATGAGAATTTAAACATGACTGATAAATCAAGATAATATTCCCAATTCTTCATTTTACCAGGGATGTGTAAGTAATTTGTCAAATTATGCCAGATTTTGTAAAAAAAAAAAAAACAAGACAAAAAACAGCAATTCTAACAGAATTTAAATGAGTGGTTTTGGGAGTGAGCTGAATCTACATGCTGTGGGATGTGTGTCTTCAGTGGCACCTCCATGGTGGTCATTGCACTATCAGCATAGCAAGGATGAAAGAAGGGCACTACAAAGACATCCTATTTGTGGTTTACAGGATTTAAGAAATACTATACATGACTTTGAACTAATATCTAACCATATATGGTAGATTACAGTGAAAAAAAAAAAAAGTATTTTCAGCAATTAGTTCACGGTTAAAGTTGATCAAATTATTTTTAACTAAATTGTGAAAAGCTCAGGGTTACTGTGATTTTTGTCTGAGAAATAGGAATAACTAGTTAGGGACTGACCAATCATAGACAAGGCCATGAGAGCGAAGATGTAGCAATAAATGAAGGAAACAGCTTGACTTGAGCAGATAAACAGTTCAACATTTCAAGCGGACATGACTTAAGCTAGGCTGGCTTTCACACAGGGTATGGTATTGATGTTTTAATGAAGATGATGTTTTTTTGGAGTGTCTTGTTTTATTAAAAGTTATTTTTTGATGTTCCTCGAAAAATAAGAAAACAGACTTAGCATCATTTATTCAAATCGTTATCATATCATGATATGACCACAGACAATGGTGTTTCACCACAAAGTAACGGCAAAATATTGTTAAGGAGAAAACACAGACAAAAACAACTATGAGCGTATCTTCTGTTTAACCATACCTTTAAAACATTGGTGCGGCCTACACAGCCATCTGGGTTAATATTAGTTATGTAAACTGGGGTATCACCACGGTGACTAGTCATGCCTCCAGCTATACTGATGCCTAATGTCTCTGATGGATCCTGAGAATAAATAGATTTAATCTCTTAACCTTTCAAAAATGAAGCCAATGCAAGGAGAGATTCTATTAACAATGGCAATTTTCAGTCAATGAGTTTCAGAAATTTATATAAAAAATGTACCAGAAAGAACAGCAAAAAAAGTTGAACATTAATAAAACAACCAAGAGACCTCATTTTTGTTTTAAAATTTTTTGTTAATATTAATGAAACTATTAAGACTTTATTACGCTGAAACAAATCAGAATCCAGTCAAGAGGACTGACCTTGTTAATGGTAACTATTTTCTCTTTACAAGTGTAGCAGAGCGGGGACACAGGTTTTTCATGGTCGTCAGTAAACGCAGCATATTTACTGTGCTCAGCGGCAGATCTAATTATATCTGGGGTCTGAGGCCTCGAGCGCCTGGCCACAACAAACTGGACACGTGAGGGACTGTTCACAATGATGGAGGCTGACTGTTCCTGAGTACCGTAAGACACATCTTGGCCGTTTATTTCTAGCACTCGGTCGTCCATCTTCAGCCTGCCGTCACAAGCTGCCAGTGATCCAGGTATCTGTGGAGTTTTAAATAACAAATGTTACCAGTGTCTGTCAAGTTTAAAATAACAAATGTTACAGGTGTCTGTCAAGTTTTAAATAACAAATGTTGCCGGTGTCTGTCAAGTTTTAAATAACAAATGATACCGGTGTCTGTCAAGTTGTAAATAACAAATATTGCCGGTGTCTGTCAAGTTGTAAATAACAAATGTTACCGGTGTATGTCAAGTTTTAAATAACAAATATTGCCGGTGTCTTTCAAGTTTTAAATAACAAATGTTACCGGTGTCTGTCAAGTTTTAAATAACAAATGTTACCGGTGTCTGTCAAGTTGTAAATAACAAATATTGCCGGTGTCTGTCGAGTTGTAAATAAATGTCACTGTTTATTATTTTTACTGGGTGCTGTTGTATTCAATTAAACTAAATGCTTACCAAAGTCAAAATATATACACCAGGGCCATTTCTGTTGAATATAATAAATGATATGAAAATATGAAAAGTTTGTACACACTGACAATGTAATTAGCAATTTGAAATTATAGCAATATGAAATTATATGAAGTATATGTACACACACAGGCTATATAAAAACATGTCAACATTTCCACAAAAACCCTATGACATGTGTTGGAAATGAAACACCAATTCTGTTTGCTCAACTGTCAATTTTTTCTTATAATTTTTAATTCATTTTCTTCAAATACATGTAATACACTACATTTATAAATACATGTAGTCACTGAAAATGAGTAGAGTATAATAAATAAACTTACCTTTTCCCAACTAACTTGATACCTAGTTGTCTCCCTTTAATTTTGTTCAAAGTTATCTTCAAGATTTCTGAAAAGAAATGAACAAGAAAAAAAATTAAATCCTTGGCTAAAGATTAAAAATATTTATAATATAAAGATTACATTCAATATTACAAAAATAAACAAAAATAAATTTTTTTTTAAAAGTAATCTAAATAAGATTTATTTGCAAATCATCATGAAATTCTGTCAAGTCTAAATCTCTTTATCTGCTGTAAAAATTATTTGATCTAAACTTGCCAGTAAAGCATTAAAGCATAATTATTATTCCTGGGGGGGGGGGGGGGGCGCCAAGGCAGACCAAAATAAAGGATAAACTAGAAATCAAAAAGTGCACTCACCCTCTTTCTCTATTGGTCTGCTTTCCTCTGCCCTCTCCCTGTACACAGTAAGGCGACAAACAGGGAAAAATTGAGCAAGAATGGCAACAGCTTGGTGATGGGTCGCCTGAGTCAGATCTTCACCATTCACCTAGGAATTCAGTTAGTTTGAAGGAATGAATATAAAGAAATAATATATATATATATATATATATATATATATATATATATATATATATAAACACTTCACCTTTCTTTTTGATTACTGTAATCATTTTAAAAATTGGTGATTAAGAAAAGTAAAAATACATAGCATCTTTGAATTATGAACATTATTTATCAGTGAACGTTTAGCAACCAAAAGAAATATCTTTGTGATTACAAAAATTAAAAGAATAAAAAAGTTAGCCTGTGTTCGTCTAGACATTTACGTTTTTTTTCTTTCTTTAATCAATACCCACCTCAAGTATTTGATCTCCTGCTATAAGGCGACCATCATGGGAGACAGCTCCGTCTGCAAAGACCTCTTGTATAACAGTACAGACCTAGAAAAAAAAGCAACTAATATCTAACCGCTGACAAAACAGCAACAATGAGGTCTAGCATGTTCTGTATTTGTTACTTTATAAGGTCTAGCATGTACTGTATTTGTTACTTTATGAGGTCTAGCATGTACTGTATTTGTTACTTTATGAGGTCTAGCATGTTCTGTATTTGTTACTTTATAAGGTCTAGCATGTACTGTATTTGTTACTTTATGAGGTCTAGCACGTACTGTATTTGTTACTTTATGAGGTCTAGCATGTACTGTATTTGTTACTTTATGAGGTCTAGCATGTACTGTATTTGTTACTTTTTGAGGTCTAGCATATACTGTATTTGTTACTTTATGAGGTCTAGCATGTACTGTATTAGTAACTTTTTGAGGTCTAGCATATACTGTATTTGTTACTTTATGAGGTCAAGCATGTACTGTATTTGTTACTTTTTGAGGTCTAGCATGTACTGTATTTGTTACTTTTTGAGGTCTAGCATGTACTGTATTTGTTACTTTATAAGGTCTAGCATGTACTGTATTTGTTACTTTATGAGGTCTAGCATGTACTGTTTTTGTGACTTTTTGAGGTCTAGCATGTACTGTATTTGTTACTTAACTTAAGAAAAATATGAACAAAAAAAATTGAAATAAACTTATAAAATCCAGCTTTCTTAAAATAAAAAAAAATGGTTTGTTCATGGGATTTAATTAAAAAACACTTATAAAAATCTTAACACAACAGTAACATTTTAATTAACATACACATCTATTCACTGTTATAATGCTACTTTACAATGAGAGAGCATTTCACTGGAATACACATAATTTATGGACACACCTAATTAATAACATATATTTATTAACTACACCTGTTTTGAGTTTTTTTTTTTTAAGGAAATGATAAAGATTTCATACCAAAGGTGTGTCGCATCCTCCAACAACGCCAATACCTAGGTTTTCACCTTCTTTTCTCTGAACTTCTATCGTTGAAACCTCTCCTTCTGTCACAGGGTTCTTACCTACAAAGTCAATTCATATTTAAGGCAAAACTTAAGAGGGATTCAAATTTCAATATTTTACTTCCGAAACATTTTGAGTTCAAGCAAAGAACACCTGAAAAAAATTCAACCAGTTACCTGCATTCTGATCTCTATACGGGCACTCCCATAAATGAGATTGCAAGGCACTCCTTGGTCCTTGAAATGAGCACCCCAAACTTGACTTTATGCACCTGGTTACAGCCCCGCGACATCTATTGAAAAAACAAAAGTTCTTCAGAATTACAACATCAATCTCCCCAGGATCACATCTATGAAGGAATTAAACAAAAGTATGAAGTACATCACACAGGATGTTAAAATATTAAACTTTCTAAAGCTTAAAATAAAACAACTTTTCAGGCATCATTGTGAAATGACAATTTTATTCAAAGATTTAATCAAGAAACTGCAGAATGTAGGAAAATTTACATTTGGTTTAACAAAACAGGGAAAGTCAAAGTTGCCAGTAAAGCTTATTTAAATTCAATGCAGTCCAAGAGGTTATGGAGAAAATAGTTCTTTTTGAATGTCAATAAAATTTGCTTAACAAAATTCGATTAGCTGACAGCCGGCCATGAGATTTATCAATTTTGTTTAGGTGATCAATTAGTGACAATATGATCACTATAATAATTGTAACCAGATAGAATATTAGGATTAATTCAAATTTAAAAAAAAAAAAAAGAGCTAACTTTAACCATGGGCAGTGAAACCTCAGTTCATGGTTACTTCCAATAACAATTAGGTCCATAGACTATAACTTTTTATTTTTTGCTACATAAAGAAGCAAACATGTTTCAATGGTAACATGTTTCAATGGTAACATGTTTCAATGGTAGCATGTTTCAATGGTAACATGTTTCAATGTTTCAATGGAAACATGTTTCGCTGGTAACATGTTCTGATGGAAACATGTTTCAATGGTAATATGTTTTGATGGAAACATGTTTCAAAGGTAACATGTTTCAAAGGTAACATGTTTCAATGGTAACCTGTTTCAATTGTAAACATGTTTCAATGGTAACATGTTTCAATGGTAACAATTTTCAATGGTAAACATTTTCTTTAGAAATAAAAAACAATACAGCAGCATCACGAATGCTGAGTGAATTATAAGATGGAATAAAAATAAATAATAATTAAGAACAGGGGCTAATAGATCCCCGGCTCATGCCTGTATTTCCCTCACTCCAGCACTTACCTATGAAGCAGGTGGGCTTCCAGTTCACAGCGGGTGAGCACCTCCTCGCAATAGTCAACATTGGGACACACCACCAGCAACTTATCCAGCAATCTGGGGGGGGGGGGGGGGGTGAGACAAGAGATCAGAGGTTAAGCGAATGGCGGACACGTGCCCAGTAAAATATTTAACTTCCAGCGATGGTTTTACATTTGAAATATATACAACAAAAATATCTCATTGCAATGAAATTATCTAAAAAAAAATATTTTTTTTTTTAAATTAAGTGTTGGGATTTTAATCTTGGGAACAATCTATACTAAAGCAACAGAACTAGTCAATATACACCTGATCTTTATTTAGATAAAATTCTTGAGTATTGAGTAGATTTTTTTTTTCCTTCTAAACCGAATACCATTGTTTGTTTGTTTGTTTTCCAGAATGTTTCAGTACCCCCATCAACAGAGGGTTACGTTTCCTGTTTGAATTTCTACCAAATCCGATGCTATAAGGGCTAAAACAGGTTTGGTTTATAGACCACAGCTGTTTTACCAGCCATGAGATAGGTAATGCTCTAAACAAGCTGAATATAGCTGACAGTGACGGTTATTGAGCAAGTTAGCGCACGCATTTGGTGTGAAAGGTGTTTCAGCAGATGTTTTTCAGATTATTTCTCAGAGGACACCCTATTCAAATAAATGAATCAATGAAAAAAAAATAAAGTGGGGGGGGGGGGGGGGGGGAATGAATAAAATAAAAAAAAAAGTGAATGTTGCAAAAACTCCGCCAAGGACAGCCCCAAGCCCGGCTGGCAAAGGAGAAGGGTTGGGCGTTTAGGGGGGGGAGCAACCACAATCTGTAGAATGACCTATGCTACAGAAACTTTCACTGCAAAGAAATATATATTATATATATGTATATTTGTGTCCTGGGAAATAAATGTCTTTCCATCCCGGCAGGCCCGTAGCGTGTGGGGGTGCCAGGGGGGCCGGGCCTCCCCTGCGTTGTCTGCCCCCCCTGCTTATTTGTTCTATTTAGTAAAATTACCTGGCCCCCCTCCCTGCTATTGCCCGGCCCCTGCTGTAGAATGCCTGGCCCCTGCTGTAAAATTTTCACGATACGGGGCTGCATCCCGGAGACACGTGACACTTAGTTGTGGTGAAAGCCGAAACGAGGCCAGAAAGCAGACACACACAGAGAGGCCGACCGAGAAACACGTGGAGGCCAACGTCACTAGCTGGAGAGGACGGCCACGGGATGGGAGGGGGGTCCTGGAGAACTGTGGTTAGTTGCCGATAATACAAGAGAAGTGAAAGGCTTAATAATATATATATATATATAAACTATAAAAAAAATGAAAAAAAAAATTAATTTACAAAATAAACAAACGTAAGGTACAAAATAAAAGAATAAATTTTATTAAATTAATGAAAAAAATTGTAGTCACGAATACATTAAACTGGAAAACAAAACCCTAAGTGCTGTTGATGAACACATATGTGGAACTTTATTTGCTGGAAAGTACATTTCAAACCAAAGAGATGATTAGTTTAGACACTGATGTGTGTGTGGTGGTGGTGGGGTGAGGGAGTGTGTGCTGACTGACTTAGGTCATTACCTGGATGGTGACAGAAGAATAGAGTAATGAAAATCTTCCGCCGTGTATGACGTCATTGTCTCAGTTACCATGACGACCAGGGATTTATATATAACGAACAGTCAAGCAGTTAAAAAGTTTCTCCTCGCGTGAAGAAAAAAGATTAAAAAAAAAAGATGAGCGACGCAGATGGGCGTGTCCCTCGTCACAGCGCGTGAATGTCATCCATGTTGAAGCACGCGAAGAAATGTCATCAAACATCCCAGGATGGTAACACTAATAATAATACAATAACTGTCACAGGTTAAACATTGTCAGCGTCGTCACGCCAGACATTCATCACACACACACACACAGCATTTCGAAATTTACTTCTTATCTTAGAGCCAGTCACCAAAAAAGTCGCAGCATCAACACACCACTATTGTCAGAGCACACAAGATGTCACCAATATCACAACATATTGGACTGGCAATATTCCCCCACACAGAGTGATCACATCCGAGGTCAAAGTTCACCATCGGGGAGACGCTCCGAGTTCACTCGTACAAGAGAAAAGGTTTGCGAAATGTTTGCAACTTATTATTAATTAACAATTATGACAATCTGCCAATCAGAATGATAAGTCTAGCAAACACGCGGAGGAGCACTGGGCCAATAGAAACGCGCGTGCTTAACACAATGGACAGAAGGTGTACAACTCCTCCTCTGATGGTAAAGAACACATTACATCCCTTGTCTAAGAAAAATAAACAAACACCAATATACGTAAACGCACAATTTTTTTACAACTAATTTAGAAATTGTAAGACTGTTCTCTACACACGAGAGTCATGAATAGAACATAACACGCAACATTTATTAAAATTAAAAAACTGTGTCCATCAGGTGAAACTCTGGCAACAAAGAGACAAACAATGACATTTGTTGGGCGGAGAGAACATAATTACACGGACGTGATAACAGAGCGGTAAGTTATCAACACTTCCCTAGTCCCTACCCTCCACCAACACTGATGGTTATCACCACTTCCCTACCCTCCACCAACACTGATGGTTATCACCACTTCCCCATCAATTCCAATATTATCGTTGACTTAGGTCTGTGTTGAGAGACGGCAATGTCTCATGTCTATATATATATATATATATATATATATATATATAAATTAACAAGTAAAACAAATCTACTGGATTCATGTGCTATTAAAAAACAACAATATAGATTCACTATAAAAAAAACTTAAGACTTGCCAAAACCCAGCAGTAACATCGGTCAAAATTTGAAAAAAAAAAACGGTTTTAAAAGGAACAGCATTAAATTGCTTATGGATAAAAGGAGATTAACAACTTCCCTTCCCTTGCCAGGGCCGTAGTTACAAGTAGGTAGACTTGGAAACCACCCAGAGCTACTAGATTAGAAGTGGGCACACTCGAAGTAAGCGACTTTCTCCCCATCAAATCTTGATTCTTGGATTCTTTACGGAAATACAAAAAAAATTAAAAGATTCTCCACCGAAACTTAAAGACTGAATACCGGGCTGTTAACACGTGTACCGAACCAATAGCCATCTATTACATCATCGGCACATATCACATATGAAACTAAACGTCTCCAGTATCAAAGAAATGAACCAATTAGTCCATTTGTTAGGCACTTTTTTTTCCCCTTCACAAAATGTACATCCAATTTAAAAATAAAACACGCAACATAAAATTTTAACTTTTAAAATTAATGAACAGATCGACTCTAGTAACGCACAATAAAAAAAACCAACAGGAAGTTCAAAGTCCAAATATAGAAACACACATCAAGCGTGTGAGCTAGATTAACTACTGAAAAGGGCCGCGAGCGCAGAAGCCAAATGGTCACCGGACCGACCAAACCAATGAATTCGGATCCGCCGCCGCCGCCTTATCTGAAAATGAGTGGCGGTACCGCTGGCTACAGTACAAAATGGTCATCAGCAATGATGCGATCAATCAACTGATTTCCTCGACTGCAATCTGGGCAGACCGTCACCATGGTGAGCTTGAGCTTCACCTCTAATATCTACATTTACCCTAATATAGATTGCTGTCCAATTATTTCAATTTAGACCAAAATAAAATTTACAATATATATATATATATATATATATATATATATATATATATATGTATATATATTGTAAATTTTTGTTTCTTCAGGGTAAAAAAAAAAATAAATACGTATACAACTAAAATGAACATTAATTAGCCATTAATTACAATGATTGCATAATACTAACAAAAAAATCTTACCATAAATTTAAATTTACGTACACCTAAACAAAATTTAAAAAAATAAAATAAATAACAGATTTCACGGATGATTTCCTGACATAACGGATACACGGATTCCTAATACACAATGCCAAATAAAAGTCAAAATCACGTGACGATTCAATGCAACAAAAGACAACCGACGTATTCCCCAGTAAGCGTTACCGTGATAGGTAAAATGAAAGCATGTGCAAGAAAATAACGGGAGGAACAAAAAAGAAAAACCCAAACATTCCCAACTATACTACTAATCTATATGCGACTTGATTTTAACGACGGACAGCAAAAAAAACGCCAAACTGGCAAAGTTCGACAACCAACTCGATGGCTTCCACTTTATTAATGCCAGCAGTTTTTACAAAACTCAAGGGCGATTCTTCGAGTATTCTGTAGATACCGCATGTAGGGGGGGAAAAAAAAGAACCAGTGGAGTAGATGAAGAACACAGCTTAGAGTGTGTGTGTGTGGTAAAAGAGGGCGCAGAGAAAATCAATGCCACTTAGGGAGACACAAAAAAAAGACATTTTTAAGTGTGGTGGGAAAAACCCAATACTAGAAATGATTCTTTTGTAGGTAGGCCTAGTTGGGTGTGATGGGGATGGAGTGGGGGGGGGGGAGGGAAGGGGAGAGTCCGATGACAATGTAGTAAGTGACATCTTACCAAGATATTGAGAGGTGATGTCTATGGCACGCGCCAAGTGTTTCTGAGGTAGTGAACTCTCCCATTCAACCATACTGACTCTGCTGCTAAATGACATCATCAATCGCTACAAACTGTCAGCAGAAATGGGGAGGGGTGGGGGGAGTGCTAGTACCTCGTTAAATATTGACAAGACGTTCAACATGGCCACGTTCTGTCAATACCCGGTAAAAAAAAAACGTTGGTACATTTTATTATACGGAGGGACGATTCCAGATATATATATATATATATATATATATATATATATATATATATATATATATATATATATATATATATATAAAATATATATACAATAAATGTATCCATGACTTTTTAGTGGATCATTTCCGTTTATTTATAAACATTGTCCATTCCCCTACACGGGGATGTGGTGTTCCTGGGTTTTGTTTTTTTTGTTTTGTTTCTATTTATGACAACCTACTACGTGTATATAGGTTGCGTTGTCGGGCGGCTAGAATAGCGTACAGATTAGAAAAAAAAAAGGGGGGGGAGGGGGGTGGCACCGAAACGCGTTCTCCAAACTTAATTTTAAAACCCGCTATTAACTGATAAAACGCTTTCCAAAAAAAAAAAAAAATTTTCTCTTTAAAAATTGCGGATGTAAATCTAAATCTAAAGTGTACCAAAAGAAATTAAAAAAAAAAAAAGATTTGTTACTTATCGTTGCTTGTGTTTTAAATCAAACTAACGCTTCCATTGTGCCAACTGTCTTACTATCTAAAACAAAAAATCTGCAAGTATCGATTTGAAATGGTCATGACACTCTTTGAGCAACGCGACATAGTTGGCGGCAAGTATTCATATCCGAGCAACAAAACAATGACCCCTTCCCTCCCCCCCCCTTTTTTTTTTAAAACACCATTACCCCATGCGAAAAGTAATTCCCCCTCTAACCACCACCCCCCTCTCCTGCCTTCTCTTCGACACATACCGCCATATGAATCAAAACTTCGTTCACCAAAAGCTCTATCTCTCACTTATATATACAGTCGATTCCGCTTAATTGGGACACATCGGGACCGAGGCTTTTTGTCACAATTAGACGGCTGTCCCAATTAAAGATACAAATTTACTATTGGCTTCTTGATTTGGTTTCTTTGAGATTTGTCCCAAATAAGCGGCTGTCCCAATTAAGCGGAATCCACTGTATATATATAATCTGTACGTAAGTAAACTGACAACTCAATTTATAGCATAGGGAAAAAAAAAATCTATAAATAACTCAGCGTAACTCCCCTTACGCCGATTTGAACGATCGCTCCAAATTGGGCCGCGCGCCGGACAGGGGCCCCGCAATTAACATTAGTGGTAATAGTTGTCAGTGTAAACAAAAATTAGAAGGGGGAGGGCGCATAGCAAGCCCCCCCCCGTTAAATTGGGCCCCCGCAATTCGCAAGGCCGGCAATATATAACTTTCTGGCTGACGTCATGCAAAAAAAAAATAAATGACGACGACTTAACCGAGACGTTCACAAAATACACGAGTGTAAATTTTACACTGTATCGCAGTCACACAAAGGATGCAACAGCACGTCAACTCCTATTTTTTTAAAGAAAAACAAAAACATGTCCGTATGTATTCACTACCCCTCTCCCCCCCCCACACACCCGCCCCTCCATGAATGCACTTAAAGGTCAATAGGTCATGGGAATCTGGCCCCGAGGCACAACGCTTCACACAGGTACGATCACACACACACTCGGTACATACGAACCTAATACCCACTAAGCAAAAAAAAAAAATGAAATGAGCAGAGACTAAAGACAAAAAAAAAAAAAGCGCCAGCCATTGATTTTTTTTCAGCGTCGATCGGCCAACGATCGGCCAACAGGCGCCCCCGTCTCCACCCACTACCCCACCACCACCCCATCCAGTGCAGCTAAATTTGAAATCAAACGGTGAAGTCAGTGGAGAGGGGGGGTGGTGGTGGAAGGGGGGGACTAAGACTATATATGCATGCATTGTGTTTATATGTTACACAAATAAACATAACATGTTTACGACGGTGGACATGTCTCATCGATGCCACAATCACCATGGTTACACCCCCCCCACTGTGTTATATCGAGTAAACCTTTTATCACTGTGATGACAGGTTTCGCAAGTATATATATATATATATATTTACGTACAGTATAACAAGATGATGTCCATCTCTCCCTTCCCGATCATACAAGACATACTTGCCCGTGCTGGGAGTATTATTACTTACACAACATTATACATTTTTTATGATCTAAGGCAGTGGTTCTGAGACTTTGGGGGGGGGGGGTGTGGAATCCCCTCCCCCTCTAGGTGACTGCATGCGGTTTCTGAGAGGGGAGGGGGACGGCGTGAATGCAGGGTCGTTATAAGGCCCGTCATTTGGTTATCTGTTGTTGTTTTTTTAATTAAAAAAAAACAAAAAGTTTGGTGCAATTCCCTTTGATAACAATGTCAAAGTCATTATGAGGTACATACATATTTAAACGTTCTTTCTTGGGCGATGGAATGTTCCGGCATTTTAGTCGGTCCCAGGCGATGGAATGTTCCAGCATTTTAGTCGGTCCCAGGCGATGGAATGTTCCAGCATTTTAGTCGGTCCCAGGCGATGGAATGTTCCAGCATTTCAGTCGGTCCCAGGCGATGGAATGTTCCAGCATTTCAGTCGGTCCCAGGCGATGGAATGTTCCAGCAATTCAGTCGGTCCCAGGCGATGGAATGTTCCAGCATTTTAGTCGGTCCCAGGCGATGGAATGTTCCAGCATTTCAGTCGGTCCCAGGCGATGGAATGTTCCAGCATTTCAGTCGGTCCCAGGCGATGGAATGTTCCAGCATTTTAGTCGGTCACAGGCGATGGAATGTTCCAGCATTTTAGTCGGTCCCAGGCGATGGAATGTTCCAGCAATTCAGTCGGTCCCAGGCGATGGAATGTTCCAGCATTTCAGTCGGTCCCAGGCGATGGAATGTTCCAGCATTTCAGTCGGTCCCAGGCGATGGAATGTTCCAGCATTTCAGTCGGTCCCAGGCGATGGAATGTTCCAGCATTTTAGTCGGTCCCAGGCGATGGAATGTTCCAGCATTTTAGTCGGTCCCAGGCGATGGATAAGACGGCCCCGTAAGTTGAAGTGCTAGTCTGTCGTTTCTAATCAAGATCTTGTGTTTGAGGCAGATGAACACCAAATATACTGAACATTTGTGGCTCAAACAACTTTGGAAAGAGTGGGGGTGGGGGGTGGGGGTGAGGGAATCACTTCCAACAAAATTCTAGAGTGGCCCGGCCAATCGTGGGGAAACAAAAAAATTCGTTCCATTCCCCCCCCCCCCCCCCATTATCGGGTGCCCCTTCTAAGTCCCCAACCCAAAACGATTCTTTCGGTTTTCAAGTGTGTCTCTGGAGAGAATAAGTTACCACTGTAGGAGGGTAAGGAGTTCAGTCGTGGCGGCAAATCGAATTGAAATCACACTACTGCAACACCCACTTGAAATATTGAACAAGCCCCCCAAGCGAGGACAATAATAACGACGATGATAGATATATATATGAGTTCAGAGCACCATCACACGGCACGCATACACACACACACAAAATAATCAAATGTCAACGAAACCGTCCCATCATTTCTTGACTTCATTTCCAATTTTTACCTGACGCCACTATTTCGGGAACACAATTTATTTCACCTATTTATCCCCTTTCCGATTAAAAAAAAAACAACAACAAATAACAGTTTCCTGTTCACCCCCCCCCCCGCCCCCCACGGGTCTGTGTGTTTCAAGGGTCATTAATCTTCAACTCCCCGTCAATACTGATTTCCAGTTACATTTTTTTTTTACCACAAAACGTTGAAAAGGCAAAGTTTAAAAAAAAAAAAATGGTATGTTTAATTACTTACAATGAAACCTGATTTTTTTTTGTCTCAACACTGCGTGGAGGCGGGAGGGGGGGGGGAGAATGACATTAACGCTGGCAGGGGGGGGGTGCCCATCTTGACCAAAGCTATTCAAAAACGCACTGATGAAGTTTTCTATTGTGCTGTCGGTGCGGGCCAGTATATCATGTTTACAGAGGCTATAACGTGCCATGACCCCCATCCCCGCCCCAACATGTTCAACTGTCAGTGGACGGATACGCCTTGACATTCTAAGTTTGATGTACAGTAGACAACAGCAGTAATATCTTGAGAGTTCGTTCCCCTACTCGTACGCGGGCGCCGTCAAGATCTACTTTTTGGGAATCCCCGTGGATGCGCGCGTTTAGAGTTCATTAAAAGCCAGATCAAGCCGTTTCCGGGGGGAAAAGAAATTCCTCCTCCCCCCTCCACCTTTCCACTTGCACCCACCCGACTAGTACACCAGTCTACCCTGCCACCACCCCCGTCCACCACTTCAAACAGTGCGCGCGAGTCCGGAAGTTACTACAGCAGCAGTACTCGTGGTAGCCGGCCGTAGAACGGGGGGGGGGGGGTTAGTGGGGGAAACTGTCCCGTTGTTGACAACACAATAGGCCGCTAACAGTCTTTTATTGATCTGTTATTAATGGGGGGTGACGCATTGATCAAAGCCACTGCTCCAAATCCACCTACACCTACCCTCCCCCCCCTTCCCAAGTGTTCTCTTGATCAGATCGACCGGATCGCGTCGCCGGTGAAATAAAACGGACGTGTCACTTGCATGCCGGGAACCGCTCGCGAGAAATTATGTGCCGGGAAGCCATGGGAGTCGATGCCGTTGGGGTGAGAACCTCCACAACAGACCGTGGGAATCTGAGGGGGAAAGACTGTAAACCGGATTGATTTTTTTGTTTATATAAATGAACACCGATGTCACATAACATGTCTGTCTCAACATATGTGGTTATGGATGTCTATACAAATGAACATGTCTGTCTCAACATATGTGGTTATGGATGTCTATACAAATGAACATGTCTGTCTCAACATATGTGGCTATGGATGTCTATACAAATGAACATGTCTGTCTCAACATATGTGGTTATGGATGTCTATACAAATGAACATGTCTGTCTCAACATATGTGGTTATGGATGTCTATACCAATGAACATGTCTGTCTCAACATATGTGGCTATGGATGTCTATACAAATGAACATGTCTGTCTCAACATATGTGGTTATGGATGTCTATACAAATGAGTATGAATGTCTCGCCTTAAGTGATTGTGGCTGTCTAAACAATTACAATTATGTACTGCCGCTAACAGTTTGGGGGGATCATCTCTCAAGTGGCCCTTTCGTGGGGCCCCAGCGCCATGAACGACATATATAAATCTCTATGAAAATGAACATGATATCTATAATTATCGATTAGGAGCTAAGTGGAACTTTGAACGCTGAGATACGAGGTGAGGGATGTCGCCCCCCCCCCCCACCAAAATGGGACTCAAACCTGAGGCAAATAGGCTTAGCCATCGCAAGCGCTACAACAACGCCAATGCACAGCTATATTGTTTGTCCCGAAACATAAATCGGGTCGTCGAAAGTCATTGGATTATGGCACTATTACAAACTATCACTCACCGGCCAATCAGGACCAGCCGAGAGGGGGATGCAGCCTGAAAACGTGTCCGGATTGGGGGGAGCATCTGGGGGGAGGAGGGGGGAGATTTCAGAGACAGTCATGGACCAACTTCCTGACTGCTGCCATGAATCAATTAAAATGTAAGCATCCTGAAAGCTAACAAAAAAGTCTACCCAGCTTAAAAGGGTACCTGAGTTTGGTCGGGGATGCGGGGGGTGCACTGTGCTAGTCACCCACGATTGTATCCCTCTC
>JAGDYQ010000010.1:877013-903638 GCA_021962125.1 Bulinus truncatus | reverse complement strand
TTAGACAAGGGATGTGGCTGTGTCCTTTACCATCAGAGGAGGAGCGTACACCTTCTGTCCATTGTGTTAAGCACGCGCTTTTCTATTGGCCCAGTGCTCCTCCGCGTGTTTGCTAGACTTATCATTCTGATTGGCAGATTGTCATAATTGTTAATTAATAATAAGTTGCAAACATTTCGCAAACCTTTTCTCTTGTACGAGTGAACTCGAGCGTCTCCTTGATGGTGAACTTTGACCTTAGATGTGATCACTCTGTGTGGGGGAATATTGCCAGTCCAATATGTTGTGATATTGGTGACATCTTGTGTGCTCTGACAATAGTGGTGTGTTGATGCTGCGACTTTTTTGGTGACTGGCTCTAAGATAAGAAGTAAATTTCGAAATGCTGTGTGTGTGTGTGTGATGAATGTCTGGCGTGACGACGCTGACAATGTTTAACCTGTGGACAGTTATTGTATTATTATTAGTGTTACCATCCTGGGATGTTTGATGACATTTCTTCGCGTGCTTCAACATGGATGACATTCTACGCGCTGTGACGAGGGACACGCCCCATCTGCGTCGCTCATCTTTTTTTTTTTTAATCTTTTTTCTTCACGCTAGAGGAGAAACTTTTTAACTGCTTGACTGTTCGTTATATATAAATCCCTGGTCGTCATGGTAACTGAGACAATGACGTCATACACGGCGGAAGATTTTCATTACTCTATTCTTCTGTCACCATCCAGGTAATGACCTAAGTCAGTCAGCACACACTCCCTCACCCCACCACCACCACACACACATCAGTGTCTAAACTAATCATCTCTTTGGTTTGAAATGTACTTTCCAGCAAATAAAGTTCCACATATGTGTTCATCAACAGCACTTAGGGTTTTGTTTTCCAGTTTAATGTATTCGTGACTACAATTTTTTTCATTAATTTAATAAAATTTATTCTTTTATTTTGTACCTTACGTTTGTTTATTTTGTAAATTAATTTTTTTTTTCATTTTTTTTATAGTTTATATATATATATATATATTATTAAGCCTTTCACTTCTCTTGTATTATCGGCAACTAACCACAGTTCTCCAGGACCCCCCCCCTCCCATCCCGTGGCCGTCCTCTCCAGCTAGTGACGTTGGCCTCCACGTGTTTCTCGGTCGGCCTCTCTGTGTGTGTCTGCTTTCTGGCCTCGTTTCGGCTTTCACCACAACTAAGTGTCACGTGTCTCCGGGATGCAGCCCCGTATCGTGAAAATTTTACAGCAGGGGCCAGGCATTCTACAGCAGGGGCCGGGCAATAGCAGGGAGGGGGGCCAGGTAATTTTACTAAATAGAACAAATAAGCAGGGGGGGCAGACAACGCAGGGGAGGCCCGGCCCCCCTGGCACCCCCACACGCTACGGGCCTGCCGGGATGGAAAGACATTTATTTCCCAGGACACAAATATACATATATATAATATATATTTCTTTGCAGTGAAAGTTTCTGTAGCATAGGTCATTCTACAGATTGTGGTTGCTCCCCCCCCTAAACGCCCAACCCTTCTCCTTTGCCAGCCGGGCTTGGGGCTGTCCTTGGCGGAGTTTTTGCAACATTCACTTTTTTTTTTATTTTATTCATTCCCCCCCCCCCCACTTTATTTTTTTTTCATTGATTCATTTATTTGTATAGGGTGTCCTCTGAGAAATAATCTGAAAAACATCTGCTGAAACACCTTTCACACCAAATGCGTGCGCTAACTTGCTCAATAACCGTCACTGTCAAAGCTATATTCAGCTTGCTTAGAGCATTACCCTATCTCATGGCTGGTAAAACAGTTGTGGTCTATAAACCAAACCTGTTTTAGCCCTTATAGCACGGATTTGCGGAAAATTCATTCAGGAAACGGAACTCTGGGTTGATGGGGGTACTGAAACATTCTGGAAAACAAACAAACAAACAATGGTATTCGCTTCAGAAGGAAAAAAATCTACTCAATACTCAAGAATTTTATCTTAATAAAGATCTGGGGTATATTGACTAGTTCTGTTGCTATATAGATTGTTCAAGATTAAAATCCCAACACTTAATTTAAAAAAAATATTTTTTTAAAGATAATTTCATTGCAAATGAGATATTTTTGTTGTATATATTTCAAATGTAAAACCATCGCTGGAAGTTAAATATTTTACTGGGCACGTGCCGCCATTCGCTTAACCTCTGATCTCCCCTTGTCTCACCCCCCCAGATTGCTGGATAAGTTGCTGGTGGTGTGTCCCAATGTTGACTATTATGATGGGAGGTGCTCACCCGCTGTGAACTGGAAGCCCACCTAATATATAGGTGGGTGCTGGGAGTGAGGGAAATACAGGCATGAGCCGGGGATCTATTAGCCCCTGTTCTTAATTATTATTTATTTTTATTCCATCTTATAATTCCACTTAGCATTTCGTGATGTTGTTGTATTGTTTTTATTTCTAAAGAAAATGTTTACCATTGAAACATGTTACTATTGAAACATGTTACCATTGAAACATGTTACAATTGAAACAGGTTACCATTGAAACATGTTACCTTTGAAACATGTTAATTTTGAAACATGTTTCCATCAAAACATATTACCATTGAAACATGTTTCCATCAGAACACGTTACTCAGCGAAACATGTTTCAATTGAAACATTAAAACATGTTACCATTGAAACATCTTACCATTGAAACATCTTACCATTGAAACATCTTACCATTGAAACATGTTTGCTTCTTTGTGTAGCAAAAAAAATAAAAAGTTGTAGTCTACGGACCTAATTGTTATAGGAAGTAACCATGAACTGAGGTTTCACTGCCTGTGGTTAAAGTCAGCTCTTTTTTTTTTTTTTTTTTTTAAATTTGAATTAATCCTAATATTCTATCTGGTTACAATTATTATAGTGATCACATTGTCACTAATTGATCACCTAAACAAAAATTGATAAATCTCTCATGGCCGGGTGTCAGCTAATCGAATTTTGTTAAGCAAATTTTCATTGACATTCAAAAAGAACTATTTTCTCCCTAACCTCTTGGGCTGCTTGGAATTTAAATAAGCTTTACTGGCAAACTTTGACTTTCCCTGTTTTGTTAAACCAAATGAATGTAAATTTTCCTACATTCTGCAGTTTCTTGATTGTAAATTTTGATGAATAAATTGCCATTTCACAATGAAGTTGTTTTATTTTTAAGCTTTAGAAAGTTTAATATTTTTAACATCCAGATGATTAAATTTGTACTTTTGTTTAATTCCTTCATAGATGTGATCCTGGGGAGATTGATGTTGTAATTTTGAAGAACTTTTGTTTTTTCTTTAGATGTCGCGGGGCTGTAACCAGGTGCATAAAGTCAAGTTTGGGGTGCTCATTTCAAGGACCAAGGAGTGCCTTGCAATCTCACTTATGGGAGTGCCCGTATAGAGATCAGAATGCAGGTAAAACGGTTGAATTTTTTCAGGTGTTCTTTGCTTGAACTCAAAATGTTTCGGAAGTAAAATATTGAAATTTGAATCCCTCTTAAGTTTTAATTCTTAAATATGAATTGACTTCGTAGGTAAGAAACCTGTGACAGAAGGAGAGGTTTCAACGATAGAAGTTCAGAGAAAAGAAGGTGAAAACCTAGGTATTGGCGTTGTTGGAGGATGTGACACACCTTTGGTATGAAATCTTTATCATTTCCTTAAAAAAAAAACTCCAAAAGAGTAAAGTTAATAACATATGCTATTAAATTAGGTGTGTCCAGAAATTATGTGTGTTCCAAATGTCTCTCATTGTAAAGTAGAATATAGCCAGTGAATAGATGTGTATGCAAATGAAACAGTGTTACTGTTGTATTAAGATGCTTAGTAAGTGTTTTTTAATTAAATCCTATGAAATGAACCATTTTTTTTTTTTATTTTAAGAAAAGCTGGATTTCATAAGTTTATTTCAATTTTTTTTGTCATCAGATGTTGAAGTTAAGTAACAAATGTTGTACATGCTGTGAATGTACCAGTACATGCTAGATCTCATAAAGTACAAATAGCACACATGGACCTATAAAGTAACAACAGTACATGCTAGACCTCATAAAGTAACAAATATAGTACGTGCTAAAAGTAACAAATACAGTACATGCTACCTCAAAAAGTGCAACAAATACAGTACATGCTAGACCTCAAAAAGAACAAATACAGTACATGCTTGACCTCATAAAGTAACAAATACAGTATATGCTAGACCTGAAAAGAAGTTACTAATACAGTACATGCTAGACCTCATAAAGTAACAAATACAGTATATACTAGACCTCAAAAAGTAACAAATACAGTACATGCTAGACCTCATAAAGTAACAAATACAGTACATGCTAGACCTCATAAAGTAACAAATACAAAGTACGTGCTAGAACCTCATAAAGTAACAAATACAGTACATGCTAGACCTTATAAAGTAACAAATACAGAACATGCTAGACCTCATAAAGTAACAAAGAAATACAGTACATGCTAGACCTCATAAAGTAACAACATACAGTACATGCTAGACCTTATAAAGTAACAAATACAGAACATGCTAGACCTCATTGTTGCTGTTTTGTCAGCGGTTGATATTAGTTGCTTTTTTTCTCAGGTCTGTACTGTTATACAAGAGGTCTTGAGACGGAGCTGTCTCCCATGATGGTCGCCTTATAGCAGGAGAGATCAAATACTTGAGGATTGGAAGTATTAGATTAAAGAAAAGAAAAAAAGCGTGAATGTCTATTAGAACGAACACAGGCCAACTTTTTTACATTACTTTTTAATTTTTACAGCAATCCCACAAAGATTATTTCTTTTGGTTGCTAAACGTTCACTGATAAATAATGATCCATAGTTCAAAGAGCCACTTATTTTTACATTTTGTAATCACCAATTTTTAAAATGATTACAGTAATAAAAAAAGAAGAAAGGTGAAGATATTGTTTATATATATATATATATATATATATATATATATCTCTATCTATATATTATTTCCTTATATTCATTCCTTCAAACTAACTGAATTCCTAGGTGAATGGTGAAGAGATCTGACTCAGGCGACCCATCACCAAGCTGTTGCCATTCTTGCTCCAATTTTTCCCTGTTTGTCGCCCTTACTGTGTACAGGGAGAGAGGGCAGAGGAAAGCAGACCAATAGAGAAAGAGGGTGAGTGCACTTTTGATTTCTAGTTTATCCTTTTTTATTTTTGGTCTGCCTTTGGCGCCCCCCCCCCCCAGGAATAATAATTATGCTTTAATGCTTTACTGGCAAGTTTAGATCAAATAATTTTTACAGCAGATAAAGAGATTTAGACTTGACAGAATTTCATGATGATTTGCAAATAAATCTTATTTAGATTACTTTTTAAAAAAAATTTATTTTTGTTTATTTTTGTAATATTGAATGTAATCTTTATATTATAAATATTTTTAATCTTTAGCCAAGGAGTTTAATTTTTTTTCTTGTTCATTTCTTTATAGAAATCATGAAGAAGATAACATTGAACAAATTAAAGGGAGACAACTAGGTATCAAGTTAGTTGGGAAAAGGTAAGTTTATTTATTATACTCTACTCATTTTCAGTGACTACATGTATTTATAAATGTAGTGTATTACATGTATTTGAAGAAAAACAATTAAAAATTATAAGAAAAAAAATTGACAGTTGAGCAAACAGAATTGGTGTTTCATTTCCAACACATGTCATAGGGTTTTTGTGGAAATGTTGACATGTTTTTTATATAGCCTGTGTGTGTACATATGATTCTTATAATTTCATATTGCTATAATTTCAAATTAAGCTATTAATTACATTGTCAGTGTGTACAAACTTTTCATATTTTCATATCATTTATTATATTCAACAGAAATGGCCCTGGTGTATATATTTTGACTTTGGTAAGCATTTAGTTTAATTGAATACAACAGCACCCAGTAAAAATAATAAACAGTGACATTTATTTACAACTTGACAGACACCAGCAATATTTGTTATTTACAACTTGACAGACACCAGAAATATTTTTATTTAAAACTTAAAACACATTAACTTTGGTATTTAAACACACACCGGTAACATTTGTTATTTAAAACTTGACAGACACCGGTAACATTTGTTATTTAAAACTTGACAGACACTGACCAATATTTGTTGTTAAAACTTGACATACACCGAGGTAACATTTATTCACATTAAAACTTGACAGATACAGGCAACATTTGTTATTTACAACTTGACAGACACAGGTAACATTTGTTATTAAAACTTGACAGACACATGATAACATTTGTTATTTAAAACTTGACAGACACCTGTAACATTTGTTATTTAAAACTTGACAGACATCGGTAACATTTGTTATTTAAACAACACTTGCTTTTTTCCAAAACTCCACAGATACCATGGATCCCTGGCTTAACCATGATGGCAGGCTGAAGATGGAGCGACCGAGTGCTAGAAATAAACGGCCAAGATGTGTCTTACGGTACTCAGGAGCAGTCAGCCTCCATCATTGTGAACAGTCCCTCCCGTGTCCAGTTTATTTTGCCAGCCCAGGCGCTTCCGGGGGCTCAGACCCCAGATATAATTAGATCTGCCCCGCTGAGCACAGTAAATATGCTGCGTTTACTAGCGACCATAGAAAAGCCTGTGTCCCCGCTCTGCTACACTTGTAAAGAGAAAATAGTTACCATTAACAAGGTCAGCCTCTTGACTGGATTCTGATTTGTTTCCAGCGTAATAAAGTCTTAATAGTTTCATTAATATTAACAAAAATTTTTAAAACAAAAAATGAAGTCTCTTGGTTGTTTTATTAATGCTCAACTTTTTTTGCTGTTTTTTTCTGGTACATTTTTTATATAAATTTCTGAAACTCATTGACTGAAAATTGCCATTGTTAATAGAGAGATCTCTCCTTGCATTGGCTTCATTTTTGAAGGTTAAGAGATTAAATCTGTTTTATTCTCAGGATCCATCAGAGACATTAGGCATCAGTATAGCTGGAGGCATGACCAGTCACCGTGGTGATACCCCAGTTTACATAACTAATATTAACCCAGATGGCTGTGTAGGCCGCACCAATGTTTTAAAGGTATGGTTAAATAGAAGATACGCTCACAGTTGTTTTTGTCTGTGTGTTCTCTCTCTTAACAATATTTTGCTATACACTTTGTGGTGAATACACCATTGTCTGTGGTCCATATCATATGATATGATGACAATTTTAATAAAATGATGAAAACTGCTAAGTCTGTTTCTTATTTTTCGAGGAACATCGAAAAATAACTTTTAATAAAACAAGACACTCCAAAAAAAACATCATCTTCATTAAAACATCAATACCATACCCTGTGTGAAAAGCCAGCCTAGCTTAAGTCATTTCTGCTTGAAATGTTGAACTGTTTATCTGCTCAAGTCAAGCTGTTTCCTTCATTTATTACTACATCTTGGCTCTCATGTCCTTGTCTATGATTGGTCAGTCCCTAATTAGTTATTCCTATTTCTCAGACAAAAATCACAGTAACCTTGGGCTTTCACAGTTTAGTTAAAAATAAGCTGATCAACTTTAACCGTGACCTAATTATATATATTGCTGAAAATACTTTTTTTTTCACTTTAATCTAACATATATGGTAGATATTAGTTCAAAGTCATGTATAGTATTTCTTAAATACTGTAAACCACAAATAGGATGTCTTTGTAGTGCCCTTCTTTCATCCTTGCTATGCCGATAGTGCAATGACCACCATGGAGGCACCACTGAAGACACACATCCCACAGCATGTAGATTCAGCTCACTACCAAAGCCACTCATTTAAATTCTGTTAGAATGGCTGTTTTTTGTCTTGTTTTTTTTTTTTTTTTTTACAAAATCTGGCATAATTTGACAAATTACTTACACATCCCTGGTAAAATGAAGAATTGGGAATATTATCTTGATTTATCAGTCATGTTTAAGTTCTCATTGCTGTGAATAATTTGTAATTTTTGTGAAATAATTCATAATTTTGTTCCAGAAAGGGGATGTTCTGGTTTCCATCAACTCAACGAGCCTGCTTAATTTGACCCATTTGGAGAGTGTCAAACAGATCAGACAGAGCTCAGAGGTCAAGGTCTTGACGCTCAGGGTCATTGACTGTAGGGAAACCTCGCAGGGAGATCACAACTTCACACCCTCTTGGATCTACTGGTTGCAGATGCCTCAGTAAGTCACAGATTACTTTTAGTAGGTGGGTAGCATACCATCAGATAACAGTGGTGTACCCTGTGCACTAACTGTTGCTGCCTTTCAGAGTCGCGAATAGAGCCGCTGCTGTAGGCCCCACACCTGGAAGTGGGGGGGGGGCCTGGTATAGGTGATTCTTTAGACCTCTTCAGCTTTCCAAATAAATATGTGAGAAATTCTATTGACCCTTACCCAAGGCCATGGGCACTGATAAGGTCACCTCTGCTGTACTTAAGGTCACATCTGCTGTACTATGTGAAATAGTGGTAACTTTAGGGAAGGTGAAATTAAACGTGTATAATGATGAGACAGAATATATACCATTTTGTACCAAAATGTTCAGAAAACCTTTACAGTCTTGTTTTCTGTAAATTTTTTTAATTAAATTTAAATTCATTTCTTAAAACAACTTTGAAGACAAACAAAAGCTTCTATTCCTTCTATTCCTTGTTTTTAACCGATTCTCTTAAATGTCACACCATTTTAAACTGCACCTATTCATTATGAATGTCCCCTAAATGCTGAGACATTTGTACAGTACGGCCAATAAAATAGTGCAAATATACCCATTTAAAATGCTTAAAACAACCCTGCTATGCATTCATATCAATTTTCTTTTTAACCATTTGAGTGCCTCCCTCTAAAGAGCAGTATTTTATCTCTCTTCCCCTTCTTTTCAACGGTATTGGACACTGTTCTGGCAGCGTTTTGAGTTGGGCCCATGACATGCCTGCCTCTTTTAAACTTCTGTTCTTTGCTATGTTTGCTCTGGCCTTACTGCTCATGTCAAACACTGTGGGTTTCATACAAGTTCTTGTCTGGTAACATTGTCAGCTGACAATGGAGAATCTGTCCTATTCATCATCATTTTATTTTTTTTGACTGCTTGGCTAATGGGAAATCGTTTAGTTTTCTCCCATTGTACAATGTTGAGAATTTTTTTCAGATGTTCTTTTGTGTGTTTCTTTTGGCCTTCCTGCTCTTCTTTTGTCCTGAGAGTTCTATTAACTGAGCTCTATATTTAACTAGAGAGCTTGCGCCAGTTATATAGGAGTTTGCAGGAAAAAGACTACCATATTGGAATTACCTTCCTGGCAATAATAGGATGAGTTGCTGTTGTGTTATCGGTAGCAAAAATAAATTTTCTGTTATGTTTTTTAAAGAAAAGAAAATAGTTTTGATCCTGATAAACATTTTTCCCCTGTAATATTTTGTGAAATATTTTTTCTTCACGTTTAATTCCTTGCTATACTTTGTCTGTAAAAAAAGTGGACGACTTTGACTAATTATGACATTGTGTAAATTTGTTGGCAACGCACTTGGTATGTTTTAGTTTTGAAACATTATAAGTTGTAACTAAAAAAAAAATTTGAATTTTTTATTTTATTTATCTTAATGACAAATTGGACTCATTAGCGTTATTTATTAAGTAAATAATTGACCAGATAATGTATTTTACACGTACTAGCTATACTAAAGCTTAGAGAAAATTATAATAAAAATATACAGAATAGTATTAATGAAGTTGTTTTCAATGTTTTTATTAAAAGCTTGTGATTTAATAAATATCTTGAACATCTTTTTTAACATAACTTTGAGTCGTTTAATATAAGTAATTTATTAACAAGTACACTACCATCATTTAAACAATACATAGTCAACTGTCACTTTTTGTTTTAGTCAGTCATTCAATGCTTATTATTAATTGATGACATTTTTCAGTCATTCATTATTTATACACTGATTAATGGCATTTTTTACCCAAAAAAATTCATTTTGTCTACTTTTTCCTCAGGATGTTAATAATGGTCAGGACCATCACACTGCTGAGATCTCCTTCTGGTAGCCTGGGATTCTCTATAGTGGGCGGAGTGGACTGCAGTCACGGGAATTTGCCTATTATTGTCAAGTCTGTTGTCCCCGATACACCGGCAGCCAAAGATGGGCGTCTTAGGTGAGTGAAGCCAGACCGATTAGGATGTTTGTCCTGTACTTTTTTTATAAACTGATGTGGAAAGCGAGGGAATGCTGTTTAATATCTGTGATAGAATAAACCTACGACATAAATATCTTTTTTATGTCTGAATGAAAATGACCACAATTCTTTTTTTTTTATATACATATTAAAACAGCAGCGAATGTAAAATTGAGAATTTCTAATTTGTTGGGCCACATCGATACGATAAGCATTCATTATTCACCGTTTGGCTAGGAATTAATGAATACTATTATTTTTATTATTAAGTTGAAAAAATTTAAATAAGGAAAGCAATTGATAATAAAATTTTAATGAATAATTTTTTAAATTGCGTATACTGAGCTATCATGAACATCTAACTGGCCTTTCTTCAGGGGATTTCATACACCATCATGTCCCTGGAATAGCTAAATGTGCTTGTATATGTGTTTGTGAATGGTTTGTGCATCCAATGTGGAGGTTTGTCCACATGTGGGTATGTGTATATGATAACTTGTTATACTTCCACCTGCTTTAAAAAATGAGGCTCTAATAAATCACTGAAAAATTGGAAGAAGCAAGTATTTGTATTTAACTAGCTCATTTAGTCGGGCATGACTCCACATACATGTTAGTACATTTAGTCGGGTCTGACTCCTTGTACATGTAGTACATTTAGTCAGATCTGACTCCACATACATGTAGTACATTTAGTCGGGTCTGACTCCACATACATGTAGTACATTTAGTCGGGTCTGACTCCACATACATGTAGTACATTTAGTCGGGTCTGACTCCACATACATGTAGCATATTTTCTAATATAAATCCTGTGATCAGCAAACAATATTTTTAATACACTTTTAAGTTTTGCACATTTTATAATTCTGTTGCAGTCCAGAAACATGTTATTTGGGAAGGTTAAGTGTATAATTCATCTGTTTCTGTAATCATGTCATACAAATGGCTTGTGTGGTTAGCACAGCGCCCAGCTGCCATTACTTCCCCAACTCAAGTCATTTAAAGCTAGGTGGATATGAGGGAACTTTAAATTATAAAAAATTTTCACCAGGGCCTGGAAAAATTACCTTGGTTCTCACCGAGGAACAAAACCGTAGCTCTCAGGTTGACATTCAAGCACTCTACACCACTCGGCCATCCGCCCCTCAAATATTCTAGTAACATACTCTTAAATTATGTTTTTTCTCCAATAAGTCCATTCATATTGACATTTGTTAATCAAATTCAGGTGTGGTGACATATTGCTGGCAGTGAATGAGCACAACCTTCGGACGGTTAATCAAGCGGCAGCTGTTGAAATCCTCAAACACATCGATGGTGCTGTCACACTCTCTGTAGTGTCTTGGCCCGGCACTGTTGTATAATACTACCCACTTGGATGATGTGGTGCTCAATGCCAACTCAAGGAATTCAGACTTCATCTCCAGGAACTTTGATGAACCCTGTCAAATCTCATAATTTGTTTCGTATTTTTTTATCACTTTTGTATATTTAAAAATATACATACATATATATATATATATTATATATATATATATATATATATTTATATGTCATTGCTTACATTCAACTGCCATTGTAATAATAGTTTTCAGACTTTTGAGTTTTTGATACCAAAAAAAATATATACTTCATATAATTCTACAGAAGTCTGGAAAATAATTAGTCATATAAAAATTATTCTTTAACTTTTTTTTTTTAATTTAATGTAAATGTTTTGTGAAAGTAATTTTCCTATGAAATGAATGGAACTGTAAATTGATGTAAACATAAAATATTACCCTCAGTTGCATTGAACCTTTCCCATGATATTTATTTTGTGTAAATCCAGGGAGCTCATACATTTGCCTTTCACCCAATGGGGGTTACAGTACAATTGATCGCACAATATTACTAAATAATCAGAGAAGCAATTTTTGTTTTACTTTCTCTTGTTTCTCCCAATACTTTCAGCCGCCTGTCATTGAAGCGTCAAATGGCCACCATCATCTTCATCATTCTATTTGTTTTACTCTAAGCCCTGCAGTATTAGAACTTGTCTAGTCAATACTTTTTTCTGGTCTATTGCTGTGGTCTTGTGCGTTTGTTTTTTTTTTAATTTGTATAATGAGCACCCTCTTACCTGATTACAGGTTCTCACGTTATCAAATAATTAGTAGACGCAGTTTTTTAATTATTTTAATAAAAAAGCATTTTTTCCTTTTCAGGATTTTCCGTATAGAATTTATAAAAGTTGACCTTTTAGAGAAATCAAAGATTTTCTGATTATAAATATTTGAGGCTCATAAATGTTATATGGTCTTGACTTAATATGCCTGACTGAAATAGTCTTCGGACCTACTATATTACATAGTAAAGCTGGCAGGGCATATCAAAAGATGGATATTTTTTTCTTTGACATCTTGAATCTCCTTTTTTACTACAATGGTAACTTGTTCCCTTTTTTTTGTATCTTGTAACTTGAATAGACTATTTATTTATTTCCATATCCTTAATCTGTTGCAAGTTCATCTGTTGATTTTTTTTTTTCTTAATCCACATCACATGCATTCAGTTCAGGTATCACCATTGAGTCATCATGTATAGACCAATTTCTCCAGCTGTCTCAGGCATATTATGCATTTTTTAACTTTCAGTCACTGCCTCTTGGACAATGCCCCCACCCCCAACATAATGTTCATCCAACACATCCCATCAAATGTCATTCTCATCCATGTTACCGGCATCTGTCTTAGTCACTGCTTATAAAATTTAAGATGTAAGAGATAATTGTTCAGTTCTAGAATGATATGTTTTGATCCGAACCACTATCTCACCCATCCCAGTGCTGTTTCAGCCGATGGGCGGGACCCATCGCTGTGTGAGCAATTCAATTCCATTTGTCATTTCATGAACATTATATTTTTCTACCACCCTTCCTTGCATCCCTTTTAATTTTTTTGTTTTTTTTATATTTGCATTTAATAGACATATAGACTAGAAGAACTAAGAATATTTTACAATAGTAATCTTCGAGACGGATAAAGTTCAAACATTTTTTATTTTCGATGTTGTGCTTATAGAATGTGGTGGATTCAGAAATTTTATATTTACTGCAATTTTGAAACATTTTTTTCAAACTGTTATCAAATTTTATACATTTCTTTATCAGTTTATGAGCCATATGTATCTAGATAAGGATGATAAAAATGTTGAAGAGACTTACTTGTTCTGGAGGATACTATCCCTTAAGTTTATGACTCATGTAAATGCCACCAAGAGAGGTAACATATTTAATGATAGAAAAAAATTGCTGTTGACCAGAAAATCTTCTGCGCTTTCACATGTAGAGAAATTTGGACAATAATTGTGAAACTGCAAAATTTTTCCATAAGAATTGGTTTAAATATTATTTAAAGTTTAATAATCCACCCCATTCTTAAAAGCAGTGTAACCATTTTTTTTTGAAAAGAGAAATCACAGAGCTGAGCCTCTGTTTGGTTTGAGCATGTTATTTGCATGACCTTTTTGTGAGATGAAATTATAACATCCATGTTACTTAGATTTTTGATCTAGCAGACTTTATTTTAGGCAAACATGCGGTACACAGGTGAGCATCTTTTACTACTGCTTGTTGGTGTAAAATTACGATCCAAACCAATCTTTGAATTATACATCTCTAGGGTTAATTAATTTATTTTTTAATACATTTAGTCTAAACAGGATTTATTACGAAAAAAAAATGTTTAATGTATACAAAAAAAAGAATTTGAATCAGTAAACTTTAAATTCTAGCATAATTTACTTTTTTAAATGTCTATTTCATAACACACACATGTATATGTTATACACTGGCAATGTTTGATTGACTAATAACAAATGTTTTGAAGCCATATATATTTTCTAAACTTACTTGATCATGTTCAACAGCAAGTTGCTAATTTGTGTATATAATAATGTTTGAAAAAAAAATTCTATAAATTAATTCTGTTGAAGATTGTTGATTTCCGATTCCCTCAAGAAAGCCAGACACCCAGTTTTTTTTATTGTTATTATTATTATTATTGTTCAGTCACGTTGAAGGTTGTGACATTTTTCGTAAAATATCAAGCTTTATCCAAAGCGAGTTTTTTTTTTTTAAATATATTTAATTGTTTAGCTACTTGAATTATTGAATCTGTGTAGACATTTGTGTATATAATGCCTTTGAACAATGTTACAATATATAGATTTGTTTTTGTTTTTATTAATTTTATCTCTCTGGTCATTTTGCATATTCAGTGTAAATAAAATTGTTCTTA
Source organism: Bulinus truncatus (assembly GCA_021962125.1). Taxonomy (NCBI): domain Eukaryota; kingdom Metazoa; phylum Mollusca; class Gastropoda; family Planorbidae; genus Bulinus; species Bulinus truncatus. The sequence continues at coordinate 889,158 of JAGDYQ010000010.1, read as the reverse complement.
TATTTTTTACACATTTTACGGGGGGGGAAAAAAATGTAGCTTAAATGCCAGATATTATTATTTTTAAAAACAGCCAGTCTTACTTTATTTTTTGTTTTATTTTTTTATTAATATACATCTTTTGAAACATCTTTTATTATTAATGTACTTCTTAAACATATGGATATGGAAAAATATTATCATGAATAAAAAACAGGCATTTTAAAAAAAAAAAAAAAAAAAAAATTATATGTATTCTGCCATGGTTACTAATGATGCCTTTATTTTTTTTGAAGGCATTTACATTATCTTTTTTCTATTTTTTTTTTCTACAAAAGTGTATTTAGACAGTTTAAAACTAGGCTGATTTATAAGCATATCTTGGCTTAATAAAAAAAAAAAGAATGATTAGAATATCTGTATCATAACTGTATTTTTAACTGCACAGTATAATTCAGTGGCTCCACCTAGCCAACTGAAGTGCAGCAGAGGTAACTTGGGGAGGTGGTGGGGGGAGAGGGGTCCTTCTCATTAGTTTCTTGAATTCATTTAAAATTTTATCTTAAAAACCCAATTTATGATGTCCAGCAAATTAAACATCTGAATATTTTCAAACTGATTTTTTTTTTTTTTAATGTTTGGCTTTGCATGAAACGCTGCTGATTCATTGTAATATCAGTTTTATTGATTTATAAAAATGCGCCAGTATTACTCTTTTTTTCTTGTAAACTTTCCTGATAGGTGAGGCTTGAAAATGATGAGATAAAAGAATGCAAAGTTTTTAACTCTTCACATTACTGTATTGAATATCATTAAATTAATGTGATCATCTTTATCTTATCAACTGACCTGCTACACATCATAAAACGTAGTTTTTATGCTTTTTCTGTTTTTGAAATTTATTTATTTATATTAAAATCTCATATTTTGAACTTTCAATAATCATGCACCATGTAAAAACCATTTCCCCATTAAAATAACAAAAATCTTAGACTAATTCATCTCTTGCAAAGTAGATTTTCCAAAAGTTTTCGGAAAACTTAATCAGAGATAAGCTGGGTTTTTTAAACATATATTTATTTTTTATTTGTATTAGTAGTTAGTTATTTTTTTTCATATTAGGAAGTTCATTTTTGCTGGTTTTAGGAAGAGTTGAGGGACTTTCTTTTATATTTATAAAATATAATTCATTATCACTGTATGTATTGATTGGTAGATCGTTTAAATATCTATTCACACAATACATTTCAGCATCACATTTCGCAATATTAAAAATAAATATCTTATAAATATCTTATTTGAAATGATGCAGATCATTTTTTTTTTTAAAGCTTCCGAAGATATCACACCTTTCAGCAGAAAGATGGCACGGAGAACAACATGATTTGCATCACCATGCTCTTTTTTTGTTCTGTCTTTTGTAATTCAGCATCATTCAAACGAATTCTTTGAACATTAATTACATTTAACAAACTTATGAGACAATAAAAAAATGAATTAATTACAAATCTTAAATGATAACTTTTCAAATTCTTTAATTACCAATACTCAATACTTTTAGCCAGGGACAATTGTTTTTTGATATATAAGAAAACATACATAAGCTAGTTAAAATGTTTTTCTTACTCTCACAATGTTTTAGTTTAAATGTTTTTTCTAGTCACACTATGTTTCTATTTGAAAAAAAAAAATATAATTGAATCAGTGCTTTTATTGCTTTTTTTTTTTTTATGGTCTTGTATACTTTTAGATTTCTTTGTGTAATTTATTTTTTGGGCTTTTATCTTTATCTGCTCAGTGCTTTATAAGTTTATATTATGATTTGTACATCTCTTCCAGCCTTCCTGTACAAAAATGAATCATAAATTTACTGTTACTTTTAATTATTTTTTTACTTTTCAAAATAATACAAACATCAAATTTTTAGTGTGGGCAACATTTGATATTAAAAAAAACCATTGAACATAAATAAAGTAAAAAACAGGAAGCTTAAAAAAGAATTTTCCTACAAAATTTACATAATTTCCGTAATTATTACTGGATATTTCATTTATTTCTAGTCATATTTTGATACTATTGTGAGAGTAATGGTTGATAAGTTGGTAGAAAATAATTCAAGGTAAATTTTCATATAAATGGAAATATTTTTTAAGATGATAGTTGGTATATGACTTATTTAGCCTTTACTTTTGAAATAAATACCTTATATAGGTCATGTAATAATTTGTCATTCATTTCATTCCAAGAAAGAAGGACTTAAGTGTTTGCATTTTCATGGCAAGCAACTGTGTCATAGTCATTTTTAAAATAAAATTGCAATTTGCTCACCTTTTAGGGGAAATAACCTTTATATGTAGGTATTTATTTTTTTGGATGTGTGTTATAATTTCTGTCCTTCACTTTTTGTACATATTTATACATTTAAAATTATACATACATTTCATAATAATTCTTTTTTATGAAGTTGATCCTACCATTAAATTCCCAGTGCACTGTTATTAAAAAAAAAAAACATTTCCACATTACATTTGTCCTGCCATAATTGTATCAACTAATAAAATTATTTGTATGTTCTGATTAATGTGCCTGTATACCAGATCAATTCATCATTCGGAAAACAACGTTATCTTGTGTGAATCAAGTGTCTATCATTAGGCTACATAAGTTGTTGGACTAACTTCTCCTATTGTTTATAAATTGAATGAATTATTCAGAAAAAGTTGAATGTTTTGCTCTCAAGATTTTTTTTTTCAGCCTGTTTTGTTGTACAACTGCAAATTAAATGTCCAAGTTGATGTGAAAAAATTTTTGTTTCTGATTTAAAAATAAAACTTAAATAAGAAATTTATTGCCACAGGTGTTATATCTTACAACATTTATTTTCTTTTAAAAACTGACAAATTTCATTTACTGCAGACTAAACAGTTTACAGGGGAAGAAAAAATGCAACTTAAAAACCTTTGTAGTACAGCTGTATTATATGGTTAACTTTACTTAAAATGAGACTATCTGACCGAAACGATGGGGCGGATAGTCATGATGTTAAGTACTCAACTGTTGACCTGAGGATCCTGGTTGTGGTTGGGAAGTGGGGGATGAAAGAAGGTCGCAATGAAATAAATTTCAGTACCACAGAGACTGGTGCTTAGTTGTGATCTGCCAGCTGTAGGGTTGGGTAGTACCTCCATCGTGGAGATGAAAAATTCTACCAGTGGTTTATAAAAAAATATATACATTAAAAATTTGAAAACTTTATTAGCTACCAAAGTTTAATTTCCTTACAAACAAAAAATTAATTACCACCCTATTGCTATAATGAACACATGCTTCACCAAGATTTGAACAACACAACAGGTGTATTTAAATACTTAACAAACAACTCATTTTAATAATGTATCAATACATTTTAATTAAACATGCAGTGAGAATTTCAGACAAGGATCATTAACAAAATAGGAGCAACAAAACTTATAATAATTGTTCTGTGTACAAAATTCCCCACAAAACAAATATCTTTATTTTTCAACTGAAAGCAACAAAAATATATAATGTAGAGAAAAGGGAATTCTAATAAGAAAAAAGTAAATTTGTTTTGTTACAGGTGAAACATTAGGAAAAAGAAATACAAATTCTATTTATTAAAATCTTAAATATGTACAGTTGTTTTAAGAATATTTCTCAATAATTCAATATACATAGCCAGATATTTTTTGATGTATGAAAAATGGAAAAGTGACTACTCTCATAAATATGTGATACACATTACAAAATGACTTCATACATCTGTGTTTAGCAACCATTAGAATAAAAATTATTTATTAGCAATGGTCTTTATTTTATTTTCAAACAGAATGACAAAATGTGCATTCGCAGCTCAGTTTTCTAACACAATAAAAATGTATACATTTTTTTTTTTTTTAGAAAATAATGGATTGGTTTGAGTGACCTTAGTTTGAAAAAAAAGAAAACAGTACAACCTGAAGTTAAAGGCACCTTGGACTCCCCAGTCACAAACCAATCTTAGAGAAATGAAGAAGAATTAAAAAAAAAAACAACAACTATGACATATCTACCTAGAGCACATAGTAAATAGAGCTTGTCAGCCACACACTTTCAACCAGTCATGATAAGCATGAAACCGAGTGACTTTTGGGGTAGGAAGGGGAGCGAGGTGCTGGAGGAGAGAAATTTGTGAAGGTTAACAAATCTGGGCAAAAAAAGCTTATACAACATTTGTTTAAACTTTTTTTTTTACAAAAAAAAAAAAAAAAAAAAAAAAACTGCACTACCCCCACACCCCCAATTTTAAACCAAGTGCCCAGAATTTATACCAGGCAATAATTTACTGCGCCAAGTATAAACGATTCAATTTACAGTGCTGAAAAACTAAAATTATACTCCATCAATGAGCCTACACATTATTTTCACAATACCAAAGGAATGCTTCAGAAAGAGATTTTTTTATGTGTTTATTAATTTCTTTTGTAACATTGAAAAAAATATACTGAATTGAACAAATTGAATTCATTTGAATTATATGAAGCAACAAACTTTATTCAAAATTTACCTATTTGATTTTTCAAACAAAATTTAGTTTTATTTAGTGTCGTTTCAGAAAAATAAAATTACGAAAATAAATACATTCAATCTGTGAAAAAAATTAAATTATTAAAATTAAAAACAAATGAAAAGTATAGACTGAATCAGCAACGAAAATATTAAAAACATTCCAGTCAGCATATCATTTCAATTGAGAAATGCACCAATTGTCGGAGATTGAATAACAACATACTCCATAGTAACAATAGAACTATCATGATACATTTCAAATTAAACTTTTCAAGATTTATAGTTACTTTAAAAAAAAAAAAAAAAAAGAATGATAATCATTCACATCCATCCACTTCCATTATGCTGACTAGCACAAAAAAAAAAAAATTGGATCAAACAACTATAATTTTATTGCCTACACCCGTATGTGGTGCTGACCTGAAAAGAAAAGACTGTAAAGAAACAGATGTTTTTTTTCTAACTATATAGAATAATATTACATAGTACTGCATAACTATAGTGAGACAAAAAAAAATTCCTTTAAAACTCAACAAAGTGATTTACATACCAAAATAACGACAAATGTACACCTATTTCACACATGTAATATGTTTCATTGAAAAAAAAAAAAACCACAACTGCTCTATCTCTTTTATTACCAATTACATTTGATTCACATCACATGTTTCAACAATTGCACTCCTCCTTAACAGCTTTGAACAAATCTATTTTTCTAAAATAGAGGTCAATACAAAATCTTAATGGCTGATCTCATTATTGGATTACTTAAAAGCTTTTGAAATATGTCCTCTGGAACAAAACAGCGTTAGCTATTTTCATACACATTTTAAACCAGAATGGCAAATCTGAAACATTTCATAGATCAGAAAAAAAAAGGAAAAATATTCCTGAATGACAATTTTGAACAATTCCTTCTTTTTTCAATTGAGAGGTCATTGCAGTATTAAACCAACTCTCTCCACGTTTCACTAAAGCCTATGTAAAAATAAATAATTTTATTTGAACAAAAAAAGAAGGCTCACAATGCGGGCTAACATTAAATAACATTATTAAACATAGTTGAAACATTTTGGAAGAAACTCAGGAATAATAAATCTATTGCTTTATTAAACCGAATACATTTTTTTTATACCACCTTATTCCATTTGGTGTTGGATTTTATTCTTATATACATCCACTCATTGGTGCTATTTTTTTAATCAATCCTTGCTGCTGCTGGCAACAATGTAAACATTGCGGTGTCTAATGAGTGGAGTAATTATAATGTTGACTGACAACAGTTTACTAACAATAACAGAGGACCAATTAAAAAAAAATGATTTCAATAATTAGGCAGAGGTTTTGTTTTTCTTTTATCTATCACAGATTGTGATAGTTACATTTATGCCTAAGATTACCATGGTCAACAAACAACTGAGCTATGTTTGGTGTCAAACACTAAGCAATCACTGCTGGCTATGTCTGACTGTATACCATCATGGATGCTCTTTGGTGCTACTTCCCACGTTAACCTGCGCCTGTGACCATTCAGTTCTAACCTGAAAGATGAAGGCATTGTTTGATTTTTATTTTTTACGCTACAAGAACCTTCAGATTGTCAACCAATGCTACTAATGGCGGAGATTAACAAACTGTTTTGCAGTGTGTAAAACATTTTATTTTATTTAAGCTTGTCATACTTAACAAGGTGATACTATTTAAGGGTGTAACACAGCATGTAAAGTTACAAGCACATTTTAAAAACCAAAACATAATCTAAACACATGTCCACACTCCATACCTACTTCCCATTCACTCACTCTAGTTTATACCCACTAGATTTTCCTATAAAATGAACATAAAACTCCTATCTTCTAAATTAACCTTCCTCACAACAGTATCAATCACTAGCTTTACATTCTTGCTTGTTTTTTCTTTTTTGCATCTTGCATAACTTGATAACATGCCACACAATATATCAGCTACATTTAGTTATTTTGATTCCCTTTTTTGTTATATTTTGTAATTTTCAAAATCAATCACATTCAATCTGTGAAGAGAATTTAACCAAAGTTTTTTTAAAAAAGTATTGACAGGCGAGGAACAAAAAATTATTAAACTGATCAGCCAGCTTTATCATTCAATTAAGCCCCTATACCCCATTGATTCACATTAAAAAAAAAAAGACTGCATAGCCACACTGGAACTTATCTTGATTCCTTCCAAATTAAATTTTCCAAGATTTATACAAATATTTTAGCTTTTAAGAAAATGGCATACAAAAAAAAAAAAAAAATCCTACAAGACCTCCCCACCTGTAAATGAAATTCTCAGCTTGCTTCCTTGTTCCTATAAGCTGAACAATGGCATAAAACATTTGAAGACCGTCTATTTTTTCCTGTTTCTCAAGTACAAGCTTAAAATTGTGACCAAAGCATGACTGCATCATCACCCAGTCTACAGCCCCTGGCGTTTTATATCAGTAGCTAGAAATACTATGTCTTCACCTAGCTTAATGAAGTAAAAAAATGTTTCTATTTTCACCAAAAAATACATTATTAACATTTGGCTTTGATTAGTATCAATTTCCTTCTAAAAATGTTCTTGAGAAAATACATGGTTGTTTTTTAAAATTTTACTGTACAGAATAAGTTGTACTGATTTTTATTGGTATATTGATTGCATTTTAATTCAATAAAAATCATTTCAAAAAATGTTTCAATTAGTATTTATTAACTATGTAATACATCAGTTATCCAAATATGTTCTGAAAAATCTATCATTTAAAGCCATGCCACCCTCTCTTTCTAAAGACGTTCCCATTATAACAATAACCAAGTTATTGATTTGACTTTAAATACTACAAAAGCAAAATTTTATTTTCCTACTCGCAAGTTCATTTTATGGGAGTAAGTCTTTTTAAATAATTTTACATTCAACTTATTTTAACATGTTAGTGAAAGTAAAGAGGGCTAAACCTAAATATGACTTATTTTTATTTAAAAAAACACTGAATTAAGAGCAAGATGGCCAATAACTAATCAAAATGTAGGCCTATAGAAAACTATACAACATTATTTTCATCAGTGACTATGAAATCTAGCTCTAAGGACAATAAAATTATCAATTTTTAAACAACGAAAATTGGCTTAGTATAAAACAAACAGCACTAATTGGCTGATATTTTTTTACTATCCAAAAATAAGAAATGCAGTCTGTTCAACATATATTCTGTGGAAAGTCTAGTCAGAGATAATGTTAATTCATACCTTGTAAAGTGGTGATGCTTTTGTGGGACTGCATTAGGTGTAGCATAACCTGTTCCAATGAGCCCTGCCATTGCATGAAGCCCCAGTGATACGGACAAGTGTAAGGTCTGAAAAAAAAACCAAAAAAATTTCATTATAATGTACTAGAAAAAATAATAATTATCATGAAACTATTTCAATTAAATATTTGTCATCAATCAAAAGTTTTAAAGTGATATATTTATTCTCAAAATCTCTTAATGTTAAACATAATCTCTGCTTAATATGTCTTCAAAATATGATGCTGTTTTTTTCTTACAGTTCACTTCAAATAAATTCACAGAATAAACAGAGCCTTACTGGATTCTAGAACTCGGAAATTCTGAATGTAAAAAAAAAAAAAATACAGTGCACAAGGTGTTTGATATTAAAAGATATATATATAAAGCTTTGAAATGGATCTCTAATTAGAAAAAATTATAGCCTTTTCAATTAATACTACAAGTACAAGAACTTGCATCTTAAAGCACAGGTCTTTTGGAAGGGTTGTCAAGGAGCTGAAGACAGACGCATATGGTGGCCTCTTTCAATACAACGGCTACAAAATATGTTTTAAAAATAAAATAAATAGTTAGCTTTGCATTTCTTCATTGGTAAATAAACTAATGAATGTAAAAAAAAAAAAAAAAAAAGCCATCAGATATTAAATTCATTCCCTAGTGATTTGACAATGTCAATTCAAACAACCTAATAGCAACATCATGAGCGGTCCAATAGTAGACTCTCTAGCAGACATCCTTTTTTTATTGTCCAGAGAATTTTTCTTTTTACAGAAGCGGTTTAAAAGGAAGTATGTTTTCATATAAAGCTTTTTCTATATCTAAACCTGAGAACCAAGGTTTTGCTTTGCCACAGTGTTGATCGTTAACAGGATTCCACCAAACCCCTGCCCCCCCCACCTTAATTTACATAATTCCTGACTACTTAGGGTAAATTATAATTAATGAGAAGTATGTCACAGTTCACTAAGTTTGGATAATCTTCTTCAAATGTGTAACCAGTTTACTTGGTTTGTGATTCACCTCAAAAGCATTTAAATTGCAATGGGTCATCTTCGATCTGTTCTTAGACTTGTTTTCAAGTACAAGAAAACGTTTGATGACAAATGTTTGTGGACTTAAAAGTGACAAAAACTAGGCAGCAATGTGTGTGGAATTACCGCTGCTGACAAACACCATAAAACTCCAGGAAAACAACTGAATTGAACTTCTCCTTCAAGTCATAATCTGCTTGTAGGTCAAGCATATTTCATAATGTGGAGCTATAAAACCAATATAATGTCATTGTATTTGAATCGAATACGTATTCAAAACCAATTCCCTAAAAAAAATAGCTTTGTAAATATTCATTAACTATTTTCTCAAACTAACTGAAGCATTTATTTAACTCTAGCATTTGCTTACAGCAAAATGCTCAATCGATTTTACACTAGTAATGGAAGGCTACTCACCTGTTCTTGCAGAGGTCTCTTTATTATCACTTTCTCTCTGTATGAAGCAACATAGACTGGCAACCATTGTTTGAATATCTACATGGTAATAGTACAGAGGCTGCAACTTTTTCCTTATATGAGTCAGGTACGTATGTTGCCTGAACAATGAATGCACATTTCTCTGTTATTCAAGCACAACTTACAAAACCTATACTAAAGGGAAAAACAAAAAACTTGCTGTAAAGCAGGAAGTTTCTACAGATAATTATTTTTTATCACCAAGCTAATAAAACATAATGAAGAAAGCTAATGTTGAAAAACGGTTCCATCAAATTGTGCCTGTCATATTCGTAATCTAGTTGATTTTTGTAAATCTTCATTTAATTGTCTCTTTTTTATTAATCTGTTGAAATTTTGCCTCTCATTTAGCATACAAGGGATTAAAGTTGTGCCATTTACCACACTGGAACTGAATCATTTTTAAACCCAAAAACTATTCATGTCTAATAAACAAATGTATTTCATTATCGTGTCATGAAGCCATCTATTATAACCTGTCTTTGTTTGTTTTCCTCAAACAAAATGATTATCTAGGTGTACAGGCAGGGCGCAAAATATATTCCCACTATGAGGCCCTCTAGAAGTTGGGAGTGCGGTTCGTTTCTGTTCTAGTGAGTTTTTTTATGCCTGTCTGAGTATCTAGCGTGCGGTCGGAGCGGTTACCAATCAAATGAGACCGGGCGCTCAAAATTATATTTAGCCGGAATCAAGTGCTATTATTGAAATATTTATAGAAAAAACAACAAAAAACATTAATTTTAAAAAAAAGTCTTATAATTTCTATTATTATAATAGTAATGCCCAAAGAGGTACATGGGGTACAGATAAAGTGTAGTGCTCGTCATTACAGCCTCTATATGAAAGGGATTGTGTGAGTTTCCTTCGCCCATCATATGCACTTCTCCAATGATCTGGTGCCATTTAAGCTGGTGGTTTACTAGTGTGAATTGACCGCAAAACCATTTCACTGGAAAATTCCCATGGTTCTCCACTGAGTTTCAAATTTGGACTCAGCTCGACAAATTGAATATCTACCACTCTGCGCTCGTCTGATTACCAATAAATGCTTCAAAAATTTAAAATAAGTGCGGAATCGACTTCCATATTCAATAACGATCATTTTAACCTACTTCCTGTTAAAGGTTTTCAATAGTCTAAAATAATTCTTAAGGATTTATTATTGTTTGACCTATCAATTTGTTTTTCGTCTTTGAGGCAATTTTTGATTTCCTTATCTATATTAGTTTTTTTTCCCCTGGTAAATAGTATAATCTAAATGGACTCCTGTCCAAATAGGACTATTAATCATGAATTCTGTTCAAGTCGATTACTTCGCAACAGTGGGCGCTGCCCCTTTGCGCTCTGCTGCATGGGGCCTCCATCACGAACAAATAAGAATCATGTCGGTGAATATCGGTTTTCGTCAAGTGTCTCCAAAAAATATAACAATATTATGAGGAAATAATGGTTCCAGAAAAGAGTTCTAAATAGAAAATATTGTTCTCAGTAAAGGTCAGTATATTACTTTTAGCTGAGTTAGGCTCAGATGTCTGCATAGGTAGTTCTGAGTTCGACTGGCTTGTGCCTGGATGATTTGCCATGTGGCGTGAAGGCGCTGTCTACCCCCTAAATATGCGTATTTTCCTTGTTCTCCCTCTGTGTATTTATACTACCAGCGACCCACATTTCTATGGAATGATGGTGTCAGGATAAGATGACTTCTAATCATTAAATATATATATATATATATGGATATATTTTTTATATCATTTGGATTGTCTTACTAAATCTGTCATATTATTTAAGTCTCTCTGAGAAAAAAATATTCTTGGCGGAGTTTAAATAAATATAGTCTTCACTAAAGTATATTTTATTGTGATTACCATTTACAACATTAGCTTTAGTCGCACCAATGAAGGTGCTTGGATAAAATAAAGTCAAAATAAGAAAATAAGTTATTTTCTTCATTATAGCTATCCAGCTGTAAAATGAATTAGAAAGTCTTATACTAAATGAATTATAAATATTGGGCTTCAAAATTTATTTTTTTTAGTAGCTTAATTTTAAATTGATACTAGCATTAAAAATGTTTAAGACAACAAATCTTCCATTATTTCTAGGTTTAAAGCTTCAACTTGTTTTGTATATTTTATAAAAGCCATATTATAAACCTAGTACATAATCTTTTTTTTAGTAAATTAAAATGGCTTATGAGTTCATGATTCAATTTTTAATTAATCAGTGACTATTATTTATAGCTGATTGGTTCCATTATAGTCATTATTATATCATATATTAAAAAATCACATCTTTTTATTAGTGGTCATTATCATTACAATCTTTTCTCTTAACAAATGAAGCCGTCTGGAAGTATATATTCTTAACGTGTGTGAACTTAAATTGTGGCTGAATTCTATGTATGTTGTATATCAACATAGATTGAAGATTGTGTATTAGTTGGAATAAAATTGTTCAACATTAATTAAACTGGATGTAACCAAACTGAAGGAACAAGTTTGTTTGAAAAAATACCTCAGCGTATTGCATATTACGGATTTCAAACATTGCGGACAGATAAAATTGAGTTTTAATTTACCTTTTTTAAGCAAAAACTAAGTATTAAAGTATGATTTTTTGTCTTAAAAAATATTACATATAATCATTCTTAAAATTAATATCAAAGTAAAGATGCGATTACCTCAAAGATAATAATCAGGCAATCTTTTTCTTACTATGGATTACGTTGAAGTTATTTGCTTCTCATGATAAATATTTTTATTTGTATTAATATTATTCATTTCATTATTTTTATTTT